>VDFB02111385.1:0-24665 GCA_007258455.2 Sequoia sempervirens | reverse complement strand
TAGAAATCCCATTGTATAGAAGGTTCATGCCTTAACGTGAGGTTGATGCCCAATATCGAATGAGGTTGATGCCTCATAGCGAAGAGCTTGGAGTATCTTTCTAAGTTGGTGCTCATTTGTGGTGATTGGTGTCTCCAGTAGGTTGGTTCCTACAAATTATGTAAGTGGGGATTGGTGTCTCTATTGGGTTGGTGCTCATGAAGATTGAAAAATATATTTATATAAAAGCAATATTTTTCCATGGTTTTCTCTCGTAAGGGTGTCCATGTAAATCATGTGTTCTTTTGTTGCATAATTGTTAGATCTTGTGTGAATGCTATTGTCCAATTAATATCATGGTGCCTATTATATTGAAAAAATAATAAGATTGCATTATATTTATTCACCCCCTCTCAGTATAATCATGTTCTCATTGATTGGTATCAAAGTCGATTCCTTCGTAAATAGCCTAATTGCTTGAAGGTAGATCTTAAAGAGCACACACTGGCTAGACAAGAAGGATTTATAAAAATTATCAAATCTTGGATTGGACACTTGTCTTCAAGAAAAAAAATATGAGGAAAAGAAACATTAGGTTTTCTAGAGACTGGAGGATAGAAAAGTCAAACTCAAACTCAAACAAAATAAAACATCTCAATTTTTCCTTAGTCTTTCAGACATTAATATAGTATTTTAGGAAAAAACCCCTTGGTCTTGTAGATACGAAAGTGAAGGAGGTCTTATCCACCTCAATAATTGGGCCTTAACTGCTCAACTTGAAGACAAATTTATGGTGGTCTTCCTAGGTTTGATAACCTTGGCACCTGGAATATTATTAAACCTTAGGGATTTCAAGCTTACAACTCAAATCACCAATAAAATGGCATAATTGCGGACGATTAATTTACTTTAGCCATTTCTACTGAAGTGTGGGCTCGGTGCATATTTAAAACATCTCTATAACTAGTTCACCAATTTTTTCTAGTAGAATTTTGTTGGGTAAGTTTGGTATCCCATTAACTTATGCCAACAAATTGGCACCATTTGTAGGGATAGAGATTAAAAATTAATTTGAAATTCCAAGTTACTTAGTGACTACAATGTAGCCAAGAAAGTATTGTTCTTTGGTTTGAAATCAAAATTTTGATGATTCTAATTAATTTCTCCTATAACAAGTGGTGACTCTATCAAGGAAGATTCATGAGTTTATATTAGAAGATAAAATGGAAAAGAACCAATGATCCAAAGATCAAGAGATACTAGTGATTTCTACATCTGATCTAAGAATAAGACAAGAACAATGGAGGGATAAAGATTTAGGTAAGTCCCCTTTGTAAGATTCACAAAATAATGAAAAGTAGGTACTTCAAGTAGAATATTTACTCCTAGAAATTATGATCAATAAACATCTAATAATTTAGTTGATAATAGGGTTAGAACTACTAGAATAAATCTTAGATGTGACTATACTAGGTTTGGAAAGGAGGTAAATCTTAATATAGAAAATATAGACATGATACCACCTTTGATCTCACCTCTAAGAAACCAAAGGGAAGGCATACATGTTACTCCTCAAACTTCAAAGCATGAGGTAGAAGCAACATTCCAAGATGTTGACAAGAATATTCAAATAGAAACAAAGTGCAAAGTAAGGGAATTAGATCACCATATTGATCTTATTAATAATATCATAGAATTTGATAACATGAAATATAACCACAAATTTCATTACAACATGCCCAATAAGCTCAATAGAACTTATTATCGAATCAACAACATAATAATTACATAGAAGATCATACAAAATTTTGTTCCACAAAAAATATTACTCAACCTTAAAATTTTATGTTAGTTTCCTATTATTCAACACAATCAACCTAACCCCTTAAAAAAATGTGGTACCAAATATTTGGGTCAAACCCAGAAGATAGGATGAAAGATTTTTTGTGAGACCACCATTGAGATTAGAAAGATACATTGCAATTTTGTGGAACCCCTAATTTTCCTAATCCAATTCCACTTGAGATGAATGGGAAGGTGTCTAAATTCAAGAGAAACAATTCTATCACTAGTGATGACCACTTAAGTCACTTCATCAATGTCACTAATGAATATGAAATCAAAAACTAGGATTTCATGATGAAAAAAATTTGTGTGGTCATTGGAAGAAAGTGCAAAAGAATGGTATGGAAGTGTTTCAAAAAGTAGAGTATACTCATGGGATGAGTTTATAAGGGTCTTCAAATTGCAATATGGAGAGAGTAAATCCAAAGTTTGCAATCTATGAGTTGACTATCATAAAAAAATGATTAAATGAATCGGTTGTTGAATTCAATAACATGTTCATTATGACAATAAGGGAAATGCCTCTAAAAGTAAGGCCTAATGAAACCATGTGCCTTTTTATTTGTTACTACGAAACATTCCATTCGAAGGTGGGTTATCTACTGAGAGAAAAGAACTCTCAAACTTTGAGGGAAATATATTTAATGGCCATCAACATAGAAAGTAACCTGAGAGCTTTTGGGAAAGACAATAAAAGGGTTGATGTGAAAGTCTTGAAACCAAATGCAGCAATTATTAGCAAGCCTCTCAATATTGAAGAAAAACTAGACAAGTTGATGGGAGCTATATTAAGGAACTCTCTTACAAAGTTGCAAATAATGAAAAGGTATGCCTTCTAATGCTGTCCCTACACATTTCAATGAGTGTTAGAGGTCACTTAAAAAGCCTTACAACTATGACTAGTCTAAGAGATCTTGAGGTAATGACAAAAAGGTAATACCAAGAAATTCAAATCGAGGATGCCAAGAGAATCACACCCCTAATCCCTTGAGGAAGGATCATGTGAGCCTTCAACAAGACTCATTCTAGTTCAACATGTTATTTTCCTCATGATCAATCCAAGTACGTTGTTGTAGTTGCACTTAATGAAGAAAAAATTCCAAGAGCATGAGGTACATCCAAATGTTATGATGATGCCAACATATATTTTTTGGATGCTTGTGAGGGTGAGGAATTATTTCAAAATGATTATAAAAATCATCATATTCCCTATGAGATTCCAAACAAATATTTTCAACATATTAAGGAATAGATGAGATAGAGGTATAATAGACCAAGGCCCTCTAATGAAAATGTTAAATCTCTTACCAAAGTTATTATTATTTAAGTATAGAGTTATTATCAACATCTAATGATCACTAAGCTTTGGCTTCCTACCATGGCTTAAAACTAGCTAAGGAGAAGGGGATCAGAAAATTCTGGTTGGAGGGGGACTCCTTGAATGTGGTTAATTATTTGAAGAAAGTTAGCCCTCCCTCTTGGACAATCGAGCATATAATTGAGGGCTCCTTAGCAATCTTAAACACATTTGAAGATGTCTATGCTTATCATGTCTTTAGAGAGTAACAATTTAGCCGATTGCCTTGCTAGTATTGGGTGGTCGCCTCTAGGCATTGGGACTCTAACGATGTCTTACCCATTGAAATTCAAACTATTGTAAATGATGAAAAAATATCATATGTTTCAAGTGATGGCTGGAGCAGTTCATCCTAGAAGTGATAAATCATCTTCGAATAATTGCCTCTTTATTTTGAAAATACATATGTATCGTTGTGTACACCTTGGTTTCTGTGGGAGAGATTTGGGAAATCACTTGAGGCTAGTGTCAGAACTTTTATGCCAGGAAAAGAATGAAAAAATGCACAACGGAAGTGTTTCAACAGAAGGAGATAGACACAAATGGAGACAGAAATATTTGCAACATTCTATTTCACTCATAAAAAGGTTACAATAAAAAAAAATTGTTTACATACAAAATTTTCAGAGCAAAAGCTCTGTACACATATACTACAGAAGCTGCGCGTTTTCAAGCGCACTGGCACTTCTGCACTGTTGCTCCGTGTGGGATAGCTTCTGGCGCACGGGCGCAAGGCTTAGTGACTTTCTTCTGCTGCGACAGATGCTCCTGAACTTCACTGTTCAGTTGCTCCTGAACACTCCTTCTGTTCTCTATGTTCTGCTGAACATTCCCTTCTATTCTCACCCAGAATAAACTCTGTCTGTCTCTTGCACAAAATAAAATTCAATACACCTTTTTGGCTTTTCAGCCAATACCCAGAAATTGGCACTCAAAATTTGAACTCACCTAACAAAATAAATTACTACCAGAAAGTACTTACTGGATAGCAAGAAAGTCAAGACACGGCAGGGGGGAAAGAAATCTGAAATTGATTCATCTGACAGTGCATTTAATGCACCTGCCGTTGGCTGCTCAAGATTAAAAAATCCAACACTCCCCCTTAATCTTGAGTCTTTCTGCTCTTCATCATTATTTGGAAACTTCCAGCGCAATACCTCCAGAGCAACTTCCGGAGCAAAGTTTCTGGCGCAAAAGTTCCTGCTCTTCAACACTCTGTGAAACTTCCGGCACATCGCCATAAAATTTCCGGAGCACCGGTGAAAAGTTTCCGGTGCAAACCTGTTCTTCAACATTCTGTGAAACTTCTGGTGTATCTCCATAAAAGTTTCAGAGCACCTGTGAAAAGTTTCTGGCGCAAACCTGTTCTTCAACATTCTGTGAAACTTCCGGCGTAAACCTGTTTTCCTTTGATCTGCATTATGAAATTGTTTGCTGAAGTTCTGGGGCACCTGCGCTTCTTTGTGTTTTCCAGAACTGAAGTTCTGGAGCATTCCTGCACACTTAGCCTATATCTTAGGCACTCAAAAGGTTCTTTTGACAAAGCCTTTGTAAAAATATCTGAGAGCTGCTGCTCTGACTTGCAAAATACCATTTTAATTTCATTATTCTCAACCAATTCTCTAATAAAATGATACTTGATTTTAATATGTTTGCTTCTTCCATGAAACACAGGATTTTTGGTCAAGGCAATTGATGAAACATTGTCACAAAAAATTACTGTTCCATCCTCTTGTTCTTCTCTCAAATCTGCTAAGATCCTTCTTAGCCACACAGCTTGGCATGCTGCTACATTCGCTGCTATGTATTCTGCTTCGGCTGTGGATAAGGCAACAATCGGTTGTTTCTTGGAAGCCCATGAAACTGCTCCTGAACCCAAGTGAAAAACATACCCGGATGTGCTCTTTCTATCATCCACATTTTCTGCCCAATCACTATCAGTGTACCCAATTAGCTGAAACTCATTAGAGGCGGTATACATTATGCCATAGTTTTTTGTGCCAATTACATACCTGAGAATCCTTTTACCTGCTTGCCAGTGTGTGTCCTTAGGTTGCTCAATGAACCTAAATCGCAGAACTTACGCGTACGAAATTAAATCGTTACTCGCTTTTGTCTATTCAGTATGGGGCTTTAATATGCCATAGAGGTTGAAGGTTAACTGATATTGATGTTGTCGCACTTCAACCGGACTTTGTAATTTGTTGGGGTTGGGGCTGCTTTGCTTTCCAACATCCTAAATCTTTTCAAGATTTGTTTGGCATAACTTGATTGTGAAATAAAGATGCCATTATCCAATTGTTGGACCTCTATGCCTAGAAAATATCTTAAGAGTCCTAAATCTATCATTTCAAACTCTCTTTTCATGGCGTCTTTAAAATCAATAATGAGGAAATCATCATCCCCAGTAAATACTAAATCATCTACATACAAGACAACAATTAAAACCTTACCATTTGTTGCCTTGATGTAAAGAGTGGGCTCACCATCGCTTTTGCTAAAGCCATTGCTCATCAAGTATGAGTCAATCCTGTTGTACCATGCCCATGGAGCTTGTTTTAGCCCATAAAGAGCTTTCTTCAGCCTATATACCTTGTGTTATTTACCTGAAACTTCATATCAAGGGATGTTCCACACTAATACCACCTCTTCTTTAAGACTCCATTGGAAGGCTGATTTAAAATGCATTTGATAAAGCCTTCACATGTCTTTGAAATTTTACGTAATTGCAATGGCCCTTACCACACGATCCATCCTTACGGGGAAAAAGTCATAAATATAATCTCACCAAACTGTTGTTTTCTTTTTACGCCGACAACTAATCTTGCGCTATGCCTTTCCACGCTGCCGCTTGACATTGCGGTTTGATTGAGCCGAACGACCTCAATAAGCGGTTTTCCTTTGAGTAAACGGTGAAATCCATATTGTTTCTTTCTGTTGCATCATCTCTCATCAGCTTTTCCGCGAACAATGTTTTGCACGACCTCCTCCGTCATCCAGGATCACTTAAAGAAGAATAAGCAAATTTTGCGCTCTTTCATTCGAAAGCTTTATACATACCGCTTTCACCTTAGTAGATCTCCGCCGGAGCTCATGTCTTTCAGCGGCACTTCAGCCAGGGTCGAACGCGATTCGGCTGATGGAAGAGATCTCACTGGCAGCCAGGTTCCACGCAGAGCAACTTTCCTGTTGGTTGCAGGATTCATCTTCTGTGAGTTGCGAGGCTATTCCGCACCAGGAAGTTTAACCACCACCACGGGCTCGCCTATTTTCGCTACGAACTATTAAAGAAATACGGCAGGTTTTACGAGCATCTGGCGACTCTGGCTATCTAAATTAAACCAGGACAGACGAAAGGCTGGAATTATTGTATCGCACCATCCCACGACTCACTTTCTAGGAACTCCACGTCCCTACTAATGATTATCTTCTTGGTGACCAGATTATATAGCCGATAGGCTTTGGACTCTGTACAGTAGCCCGTGAAAATACACTTTTCACCCTTGTCATCCAATTTCTGCCTATTTTCTTTAGGCTTGCGTGGTATAAATTTCTACCCAGAAACCTCACGAAGTGTTCATTACGATACACTTGCATTTTGTCAGTACCTCTTCAAAGTTTTCTCGCGGGCGCGCCAGTTTGGGACTTCATTATATCGAGGATAAGCAATTTGTTTTACGCTCCTGACCTCTCTAATATTCAATGGAGTCATACAGCTCATCGTGCTCCTTGCCATCTCCACAATGGTCCTATTCTTTCTCTCAGCCACTCCATTTTGCTGCAGAGTATAACTGGCTGTCAGCTCCTTCTTGATGCCATTTTTCTTGCAAAAATTTACAAACAAATTGGAGGCATAGTCTCCTCCTCAATCTGACCTTAGGAACTTAATAAAATTTCCACTCTCCTTTTTGGCACAGGCTTTAAATAACAAAACTTATTAAATCGCCAGGACTTATGCGCACCGCAAAAATGGGCCGCCTTCTCGACAATCATCTATATAAAGGTCATAAAAGATCTAATTTTTGTCAAAGGCAGTTTTGCATAAGACCTACCGTCCGGGAATGTCACCAACTCAATGGTACTCAGCCCTTGTAGGTTTCCAGTAAAAAGGCTGCTATTGCTTGCCAAAATGCGAAATACATCGCATTGGGCATACGATTTTACGGCTGACCCATCATCATATTTTCTTTGGACCGAAAGAGTCGAACCAAAGTAACCTAAAGTCATGCACGGGGGTATCATAGTTTGGAGAATATCTTGGATAATGCACGAATTTTGATTGATGAACCTTTTTGAAGCGTAACGAGATTTGCATCTTGAGAGGAAACATTCAGTTATGTGTCATTTGAACCACTGCCATAACTCTTTTGCTTCCATCTTTATCATAGATGATGCATTCCCTTTTCTCCATCAGCACTCTATACCCGTTTTGGACCATTTGTCCAATGCTCAAGAGGTTATGTTTCAATCCTGGGGCATAGAAGACATCATATATTTGTCTTTCATCACCATGCTTGGTTTGTAGGCATACCATGCATTTTCCCATGACTGGAACCATCTCATTGTTCCTCATTATTATTTCAGACTTCACGCTGCTATCAATGGAGGCAAACAAGTCTTTGTTACCACTCATGTGGTTGCTGCAGCCGCTGTCCAAGTACCAAACTTCAGCGCTGCTCTGTTCTGCAAGGTTACATGCAATAAACACTTGTGACTGTCTTTCATTTTCAACCACATTTGAGTCAGCAACATGTGCATTCTGACTCCCTTGGTCACGTTTTTGCCTGCAATCATTTGCATAGTGACCATACCTTTGACAGTTGTAGCACTGCACATTTTTTTATCCTTTTTCTGATTAGAACTGCTGTTCTTTTTTCCTCCTTAGAATTTCTGGTTTGCCCTCATGGCATTTTTGCTTCAAAATTTGAGCTTTCCATCCTCGCTTGTTCCACAATAGAGTTTTCTGCCGTCGGAGCGCTACCTCTCCCCTTCCTCTTGCATTCAACTGAGCATTAAAAGCTTGCTCTTGGGAGGAGGTTGCAGTCCTATTTAGGCATTGCTCATGGGTTTGTAGAGAACCCATCAGCTCATCAACTGAAAAAGTTGTGAGATCTTTTGCCTCTTCAATGGCAATCACCACCAGATCAAACTTTGTGGGAAGGCTTTTCAATATCTTCTCCACAATCTTCTGTTCTTCTGAAGTTTCACCACTTATCCTCAGCTGGTTAATCAAAGTGGCTGCCCTTGTGTGAAAATCTATAATGGACTCGCTGTCCTTCATCTGCATGGTCTCAAACTCTCTCTGTTGCAGCTGGAGTTTGACTGATCTGACTTTCTCAGATCCTTTGCAGGTGGTTTGACATGTTTCCCACGCTTCTTTTGCATAAGTAGCTACTGCTATTCAAAGAAAGATAGCCTCTGTCAAGGCTGCCTCAATCAGACTGAGGGCTTTTGCATCATTCTTCTGTGTCTCCTTCAACTGGTTCTTTTGAGCATTGCTCAATGCTGTAAATGCAGTTGGGTCAGTCACATCTGTGAACCCATTTGCAACAAGTTCCCATAAATCATTTGCAATAAAAATGGTTTTCATTTTCTTAGCCCAAACATCATAATTTCTACCATCAAAAATAGGTGGCTGCTGCCAACTCCTATTGTCTCCTCCAACAATTTTGCTAAATGGGGGAAACTAAAAATACCCAGATAAGATCTAAGGCTTTCACAAATACCTAGAAACAAAGATTCTATTTCTGCATGCCTAGGACAAAGCTAAGGCTTTAAAAATTGACTGCCTAGTAAACCTATGGCTCTGATACCATGTCAAAAAACTTTTATGCCAGGCAAAGAATGAAAACATGCACCAGCGGAAGTGTTTTCACCAGGAAGGAGGCGGACATAAATGGAGGCGGAAATATTTTGCGGCTTGTTCTATTTCACTTTCGAGAGAAAGAGGGTTACAATAAAAGAAGAAAAGAGAAGCATTTTACATCTCGCAAAGCTGCCGTACACACATACGAAGGTGCATTTTCAGGAAGCGGCGACTTGCCTTCTGCTCCATGTGGACAGCTACCGGGGCGCTGCAGGCGCAAGGAGCTTCTTGACTTTTCTTGTTGCGGCCGAGATGCTCGAACTTCAACTGTTCGGTTGCTCTGAACATTCCTTATGTTCTACAATGTTGCAGTTATTCCTTCATTCCTGCTTACGAATAAACTGTACGTCTTGCATGAAATAAAATTCAATACACCCAGCGCACGGCGCCAGCCAGTACTGACTGGCTCAAAATTTGAACTCACCTAACAAAATAAATTACTGCTAGAAAGTACTTACTGGACAGCAAGAAAGTCAAGACACGGTAGGGGGGAAAGAAATTTGAAATTGATTCATTTGACAGTGCATTTAATGCAACTGCCGTTGGCTGCTCAAGATTAAAAATCCAACAGCTAGCAACACACCATTTTTGGCTGTCGTAGGGTTTCGTAAATTTTTTCTCCAATCTCTACCCACTTTTTGTCATCAGAATTGTTGACAGCCCGACACAATTTGTGCAGAATTATGAGGAAACTCATTTGCTTTGGAATCTGTACGTGGCGGGATAATTTTTTTATGTTCTATTCCATTCTATAACAATTTTTTTGTTATCTGTTAAATGAAGTGGTTCTCTGGAAGGTTATCTCATGCCGAGAAAATCAACTTTCTGGCAGTTGAAACATACCTCGCTCGACGCCTGAAAACAAACTTAAACTTGCAACCAATATTTTCGTTTCAAAGGTCTCAAACTCAAGAATAGAGTGGCCCAAAAACCCAGATCCAGTTTTTTACTGTGAATAGATTGATGCAGCAGTTGTAGGGAGATTGGTCCTGGTTCGTCTCATTTAAAAAAAAATCTGATGTGGTAGGTTTTTTTAACTTTTTGCTGCAAACTCTGCCCATCTTTTGTCATCATTGAGATCATGACATAGTTTATGTAGAATCTGCAAGCCTTTTGGAAGCTATGCAGATTACCCTCTTGAACGTTAGCTGAAAAGTATGTAGAGGGCTTTCAATATTCAACATCCTTCATTCAATGGACAAAAGAGATTTTCACCTATCTAAATATGCATCCATGAATATCTCAACAAAATGTAGATGCATTTATTCCTTGAGTTTTTTAATTTAAGAAGACTTGAAATGGCTTGTTAATCAAAAGTCAATTTAACTGATGTTTAGGAGAATTCTATATTTCTGTGTAAGTCCTTTCTAGATTCTGGTTTGTAATCTTTTACTAGGATTGCATTGACATATATTTCTGTGTAAATTTAACTGATGTTCGAAAATACTTGGCAAGCTCTCATACACAGATTGAGAAAAAGAATACATACATTTATTATTTCTGTGTAAGTCCTTTCTAGATTCTATATTTATTTATTGCATTGACATATATTTTTGTGTAAGTTCAACTGATGTTCGAACATATATTTCTATGTAAGTTTAATTGATGTTAGAAAATACTTGGCAAGATGTTATACACAGATTGAGAAAAAGAATACATACCAATCCAAGGTCTCAGCTTTTCGTTTCATGTCAGAAGCCAAGAAAATAGGGTTGACATGCTTTGGTAAAAGATCTTGTTGTTTCCTTTTGTCCTTAAGCCATTGTTCAGCATCATTACATTCATTGACAACCTATCATAGCAATATAAAAACATGCAACACAAAAGAAGCTAATGAAATGATGGATTAAACACCATAACAAGAGGAAAAAATACAATATTTACATCAGACCTCTGAAAATGTAGTTTTTTACTTGAAATGAGAAAGGAGCAACCACAAAAAAACATGTATTAAGAAAAGAGATTCACCTGCTTTTCAGCAACATCAATGTGATCAAATTTTGGATCTATGGAAATGGCTGCTTCTCTATAACCAGTGAAGCAGTGTTCAAGTTGTCTTATTGCTGGTTTTGTTCCCAAATCTTCCTTGTAATGCTCCTTAATTGGATCACCAAACTGAATTTTACATTTACTAATAATCAGTTTCTCAGTTACTGTAAATGTAGCTATAAATTTTTTTCACATTTTACTCAACTCTCGGACTGGTATGTGAAATAACATGACCCAGTTGGTAAATGAAAAATTACCAAATTAATGCAGTTTTTCTCACATATACAGAACGTTAAAAATTGAAAACTAGTTACCTTCTATAGTTCTTCTAACTTTGCAATGTATACTCCCTTTGTTTCATCCTCTCCTTCATCATATAACCAGTCTTGAACAGTATCTAATATTGTGGTCAAACCATCCCTTTCATGTTCTGTGACCAATTGCTGATATTTTTCATTGAGATGGTTCATTTACAATGCACATTAAAATTAGTAGTATATTTATTAAATATAAAAATAAGTGTAACTGGTCAGTAAATTCTTGTTAAACCTTCATCTGCTCACCAAGCACACATCACAGCAAGTAAAATCACAAAACAACATATTCATTTAGACAAATCATAGACCAAAACAATCACATGAGAGATCAAATGATTAGCATCCCATTCATATTATGGACGTTACACAAATAAGTTTCTATCTTTTATGCACCAAGACCTCATCGACCTTTGATTAGAGTACCACAAAAAAATTCGACTTCGTTTGAAGTGGATATCCCCTCCATCAAGACATGATGCATTCTAACATATAGGATAAACCACAATGCCCAAACAGTAGACTCGAGAAAATATTTGACACAATTCACATTTCACAGCAATCCACTCTGAATTGGTAACTCAAAAATACGACAGACCCTTGGATACACAATAGACACCAGAAAGCACAAAGTAAACCCTCTTCATTACCACAATGATATTGAGAGGTGAGAGTCTTCAA
Source organism: Sequoia sempervirens (assembly GCA_007258455.2). Lineage (NCBI taxonomy): Eukaryota > Viridiplantae > Streptophyta > Pinopsida > Cupressales > Cupressaceae > Sequoia > Sequoia sempervirens. The sequence goes on along the minus strand of VDFB02111385.1, from coordinate 12,634 downwards.
TTCATCCAAATTTGGACAGAGAAAATAGTTCAAAGTAACAAAAAAAAATAATAATAATAATAATGGAGGAAACCAACTTAACATCTATTAAAGAAAACCAAAACATGCATAGACACCTTTGGATATACAATAGACACCAGAAAGCACAAAGCAAACCCTCTTCATTGCCACAGCATACTGAGAGGTGAGAGTCTTCAATTCATCCAAATTGGGATAGAAAAAATAGTTCAAAGTTGCAAAAAAGATAATGGAGGAAACCAACTTAACATTTAATAAAGAAAACTAAAACATGCATTCATTCCTTAGCAAGACAGGCACCAAAATCCTTGTTTCAAATACAAACTCCTGCGTACCAAAAATTCATCTGAAATACAAGAAAATGAAGCATCAAAAGATCCCAGATATGAACATCATACAGTAAGTTTCGAGCATATATATGATAAAATTATTCTATTTCTTTGTTTTGTTTTTCAATTGCAAAGTTGATCTTAAGATCAGATATAAAAAGATATTCTCTCCTAGAAAATGTAAACTTAACTAGAAAATGTAAACTTAATTATATTAAGGTATGAAGTTATAAAGCAAAAAATATCAATTGATGAAATATAAAACCAAATAATTAAATGCAAAAAGTTTCATTAAAATGATACCTTGTTATGTGTATCATAAACATATGCTTCCGCCGCATTTTTCTTTTCCTTGGTCTCTTCCATAATTCTGTCCTGTAAGGCCATTTCTTTCTGCAATTCTTTGTGCCATCCCACCAAATATTATTTCTCCAAGAGGCAATTCAGTTTTCTTGGTCTTTTTCTTTTACGCCACTTTCACCTACATATCAAGTGCACTTCATACTTGTATTAGATTGTTGACAGTTCAAGTTACAAGTGGTCATAGAACATTATGATCAATTATAAAATAATGGACCAACATTTTTCAAAGTTAGTAGCAAATGAAACAAGTGAAGCTCCTAAGTGTTCATGATTGGAAGGACTATGCTTTCTGTTTATTGAGGAAGAATAATCTTCAAGTCACTGGCAACTTACATTAAACCTAACATATGTATAACAAAGATCCCACGCCCATATTACACACAAAACTCTTTATACTACCACAATGCAAAATCAAGGATTAAAAGGAAGCATGCAGTTAAGAAACTAAATATACAGTACATAACATATGGAACAGCAGCATATGATCTCAATTGAGAAAATGCAATGTTATATCACAGCTGGATATCAGGTGCCTAAGATTTACCAGAATGCCATTGAAAAAGAAAAGAAAATAAAAAAGATTTATAAAAAATCCCATATAAATTCACTGCGTTCTGAATAAAAGAATCCTCCATATGAAATTAGAGGGTATTAAGAGTTGAGACAAATTAAGAACATCAGGCATGTGGTCAATGAAACAACTTGCTATGAAGTTAGATTCCTTCTCTCAAATAACTCATACAAGAGAAACAGGCTCCTTTCGCTTTTTTTTTCAAATTTTTTTTCCACTTTGCCCGATAAATCATATTGAATAAACATTACTCAACCCAACCACTTCATCATGTGCCAGTAAATGCAGGCACATCAGAAATATAAACACACATTTGAAAATGCATATTAATCCCAGTGGGTAAAACATGAATTTTGACAAGAATTGTCTACTTTCTAAGTAGGTTGCATCCTTCACAATTTCAGCAACTAATAAACAAATCCATGGAACCATTTCATATGAAGAGAACCATCAGTGCTAACAAAAACAAACATGACAAATGACAAGATTCTGAAACGCCATTTTTCCGCCTTTAATTTTTGTGCCACCCTTTCCTAGTTATGAATGTCACCGCTTACCTAAATGAAACGTGAAGGGTAAAAGATGTCAATATTAAGAATTTCTTCATAATGATAGGACAGCAATGTAAGTGTGCAATTTGTATTGGATCACTGCTGGAAGTACCAAGAAAATTGGACCGTGCATGTTAAATAGTGGAATACTCAGCAAATTACAGCTGTAACTGTGCCATGTGAACAGGAAGTACCATAAATCAAACAAAAAATGGACCGATCGTTAAACAGTAAATACCCAGCAAATTACAAATGTAACCCCTTCTGCATGGTATTGTACAATCCGAACCCAAATATGGCATAAAAGAAGACTCGGTGGCTTACAGACACCAATAACACTACGCCTAGTGAGTGATACCTATATGTTTGCCCAGGAAAGTTGTGAAGTGTCATTTCCAGTCTAGCAAAGTATTGAATTATTTAAATTACTCATTTTTTACTAGTTAAAAATTTAAAATGGAAGCAGAGCAAATGATTTTGGATAAAAAACATAAAGTGCATACAACACGTTGGATAGACACAGGTTTCCATTAGAGAAAACACCAATCAATATAATGCAGCAGACACAAACTACCCAACACAAAAGTACTTTTCTTCAAGAAACAACTCAAGCTGGATCTTCTAGAAAATATCCACTACCAAGGATTCTGGGCCCTAAACAAGTTATGTGTTGCCATAACCAAAAAATGATGGTCCAATGGGATCTTACAAGGTACAACTATCCTACCCCACTAGCGCATGGTTAACTTATATTTTTTCTTATTAAGAATTCGAAGTATATAAATTTAGAGCTGATGTTTATATATTGCCATACAAGAACACCAAAATGAATTCTATATCCCAGATTACACTCTAGGCTTCTACCATAGAACTGCCAATGGTGGTCTCCAATGCAAAAGTAGAATTTCCAATGCTTTATTTGACATCTCTCTCAAACTTTACATGATTGTCATGGATTTCATCCAAAGAAAATACTCTTGTTGCAATCGATTGAAACAAAGTCAATACATAGCAGCAAAAACAGAAGGAATAATTACTACAAGATTGTCACAATCAAAACATAGCAGCAAAAAATTTAGGGTCAAGGATATGACACTTTAAATTCATTGCCAAGCAGAAATCAACAGGACAAATGACAACCCAAATTAACACATTTCAGAGATGAAAGCATGTGGCTCCTTTACTCTAAGTCCTTGCAACTGTAATTTCTAAAGCCCATGCAAGTACAATAAAGATTGACAGAAACAAGAAACAGAGCACTAAAGCACAGAGATAATGAAAAATAACAGAAAACACAAGGATCTTTAGATACAAACACAGCAGTTTTATTAATTCATCATGAATGGATTACATTGCTCAGCCCATATTTCAAATGGTTCATAACATAGTATTCTATAGAGGTTGTAGCCTCTTTTCATAGCATCTATAATGCATGTATTAGCTTCAGTTAACTAACACTTAAAACCAAACTCAAAGACTATTAATAGTTATGTTCTGCAAAATATCTTTTACATTAACTAGTAATTATGCATCGTAGCAGCATGACGGTGCATGGCGGTGAGGCAATGCATGGCGGTGCAAAACTGTTCGATTACCATCACTTCCCAACATAATTTTTTAGAATGATTCTTCAACCCACAAATTGTACAAGGATGAAGATCCCAACACTTCTTTTTTTTATGTCCTCCCCTGTGACAATGAGAACATTGCATAAACTGTATTCCTTCAACTGATTTGCATGAACCTGTAACACTTGTTACATCATTTTTGTCTCTCTCACCATATCCTAGGCCTTCATTCTTTGACCTCATAACTAAGTGAATGGGCTCTCTCATTCCTTGTTCATGCTTTTCCAAACCTTTTCCTTCATATCCCATTTTCTTCATTATTTTCAAACCAACTTTTGTTATTGACATCACAAGCTGCAAAATCTGTAGTTTCAGACACCTCTTGACCTTTAGTCTTAGATTCTTTATCATAAACAACTTCACACAAATCAACAGTTTGATCAAAGGAACACAAATATTTTGTGCCACATGAGACATCACATACCAATGGCTTTGACTTCAAACATTCATTTTATTTCTCCAACAATTTTAGCTTCTCCTCCAAAGCTTCATTCTTTTTCTTTACCTCATCAAGCAGCTTCAATCTTCTTTCTAGCTCTTCATTTTCCTTTTTCACTTTCTCTAATTCCTTTTCAATATTTTCATTCTCACACAAAAAGTCACATCTTTCTTTTCCTAAATCCAATATCTTTTCTATCAATTCTGAGTTACACTTTTTCAGCTCACCAATTCTTCTCTCAAACCATTTTTTTCACACATTAGAATTGAAGTTTCTTTCTTCGCCTTTTTACTAGTCTTCCCCATTGAAACAAAAAATTTAAACTCACCTTCTTGAAAAATGGAAAAAATTGCACCCCTGTGCCTCAAACATCTTTTATCTCCTCTGATTGTGATTTTTTATTTTTTATTTTTAAAAAAATTTTTATCTACCTTTCTTTGCACACACTGATCTTTTTCTGTCAACACTCTGAACTTTAACTTATGTTGTCTCTTCTCTCCATGATCTTCTTGAACGACTTTAGAACAATTTGCATACAATGACCTACACTAATCTTTAGCAGCTAGAAGTCTGGGGAAGCATGCTACAACAACTAGGGTTTGTCTTCAACTATTGAATCAAACTATTCTAATATAAATCATTAAATCACCTTCCTCCTATAGTCCACCATAGTTAAATAAATCCAATTATTCATTTACCTAAGTCCCACACCCTTTTTCCAAAAATTAAATAAATACTTTATTTATTTAATTTACCTTTTCTCCTCCAACCTTTATTAAGTGGGCTAATCCTCCAATCCTAATCCTAGTGAACCCCTATCAAATCCGTCACATACTCTCATGTGTACAAAGGCATGGTCCTTTATACACAAGGCATGGGACTTTGTACATATGACATGGCCTTGGTACAATGTCATATGGGTCAAAGTACTTTCCCATACACCTAATCCTCCTCTTTTCATAAATGAAAAAATTTAAATTCTCGTAATATTCTCACCCTCCAGCCATGTCATCCTCGCGTAGCTTTCATCTCAAAATAGCAGCCATCTCGCCGATATTATCTTTCAATCCTAGCCATCATCTCTCTCTCCCCACATTCTAGCCATTTTACATAGCGCAGATAGATGTTATCATACAGCTAAAAGAATTGCGAGGCTTTGCATCAAAATCATCAAAGAGACTTTGCTCATTTATACAATTGAAGGTCTAATTTTGGGTTATTAACTTACTTTTGAAATGTGAATTTAATTTATATTTCCGGTAGAATTCCTAAATATTTTTAGGTGCTTTATTATTTAATTTAGCCCATATGAAATTGTTCATACGCTTTCCACTTGCAAAAATGGGAACTAACTATTTCTCATTGTTTAACATTTTTTGTGGAATAAAATCCAACTCCAATAACAATATTGGTCATAATATTTTCTAGTGAATTCAAATTTTGAAGCACATATTGGGAATAACTTCATAATGTATTGTCATTGCTATTGCAATTGGCTTGCGATCTTTGCGATCCTTAAACTATTATTTGATTGTACCCACATGGAATTAGTATATCTCCAGCGTACTTATAAATATCCAACAGTAATGTTGCAAAAATATGCAAATGCAATTACTTTCTCTAATACATAACAATTTATTTTGTTTTGTTTTAGAATTGCTTTCTTTATTAATATTCAGGCTTGCTTATTCTATTTTAAATGCATAATCCCGTAACTTCCCTAACTACAACTCTCTGTTCTCATAACCTTAGCAAGCAGTAAACTCGTATCCTAAACGCCAATAACATTAATCTTATCCCTTAGAACCCTAACCCTAACTCTATCCCTAACCATGATCCTAACACCAACCCTCAACCTAACTCTAATCTTATTTCTTAAAACCTTAATCCTAACCCTAAGTCTAGGCCTATTTCTCACAACCCTAACTTTAACCCTAACCCTAACGTTAACCATAATCCTAATTACAACCCTAAATTGTAACCTAATCCCAACTCTATTCCCAACACTAAACCTATTCCTAACCCTAACATTAATCCCAACCCTAACCCTAATTGGAAATTGAACCCTAACCTTAACCCTAACCCTAACCCTAAACCCTAATGCTAATCCCAACTCTAATCCTAACCACATTTATAACACAAACCTAATCCTAAACCATAAACCATAAACATAACCCTAACCTAACACTAACCCTAATCAAAAACCATAATTGTAAACCTTACCTAACCCTATTTCTCATAACCCTGACCCTAACTCTAAACATAACCCTAACCTAAACACTAAATCGTAAACCATAATCCTAACCCTAACACTAACTCAAACCATAAGCATAACCCTAAATCTAACCCTAACCCTAACCTTAACCCTAATTTTATATCTCATAACCCTAACCATAATCCTAACTACAATCCTAAACATAACCCCAAATTGTAATCCTAATCCCAACTCTATTCCCAACCCTAATAATAACCCCAACCCTAACGTTAATGCCAACCCTAATCCTAACTTTGACCCTAACCCTAACCCCAACCCTAACCCTAACACCAACTCTAACTCTAACCCTAATCCTGACCCCAACCCTAACCATAACCATAACCTTAACCTTAACCGTAACTCTAATCAAAAATTGTAACTATAATACTAACCCTATTTCTCATAACCCTCACCCTAACCCTAAAATGAACAATAATCATAATCCTAATCCTTACCCCAACCATGTCCCTAGCCCTAGTCGAACATGAAACATATCCCTAACCCTTTCCCTTTTTAAACCGATTGAACACTAAACCTAACCATTTTTTAACCCTACCCATATTCCTAAACCTTATTTAACCCAAACCCTAACTAAACAAATGTAGTACGTGTCTAATATAACCATGACTCTATTATTCTAACATACATATGTAACATAGAATTTTATTTTGATCTTGATGTGTTTTAGAGATTTATTTATTAACATCATATGTGAACAATTATATCATGAGATACATAATACACATATCTATTTTATATTGAAATCTTACATTCATTAAACTATTGTATGCCATTTATATTTTAGCTATCGGTCAAGTAAAAAAGATTTTTGAATCTGAGGAACAAAGAAAATGATACAAAAGAGAATATCAAAAATGTAAAAAGGAACAAATGATAAATGCAAAAACGTCAAAGAAGACGAAGTAATGAAATAGACATGAAAAGATATGGAAGCCAAAAATTGAAAGTAATAACAAAATATTTGGAATTTGAACATTTCATTTCATAAAGACAAGAAAGACGAGAAGAGAATCCATAACCAACTAATATTAATATAAATACGCAATCAACAGACATTTGAAAACCAATTTCATTTAGGGAACAAAATAATCCACAACCATGAGAAAGGTAAGGAATTGAAATTGAAATTATAATAATATAATATAATAGAATATTATATATCAACAATAATATACTCATGATAAAATAATACTAATATTAGTAATGATATAAATAAATAGGGGAAGTTGAAATGAGGATGGTGCTACAAGGGAGCTTTCTTGAGGTGGAAGCTAGTGCTTGGCAACCCTAGCTACATTATTCATTCCTTCTTGTGATGGCACTTTCTCTTTATTGTGGTGTATTTGTTTGTCACATCAAAGTTCTATTCTATGCAACGTGGGGTCTTTTCAAAGTTTTGGGAGTTTCTAGAGTGGTTTTTGGGTTAGTTTTTGTATTAGAGCAGTGTTGTTGGGGTTTGTGGGTCTACCCTGAGTGGTGCATTATCAGCTAGTTATAGAAATAGGTGGAGGTTTAGGTACTAATAAGAGTTGTCTTTTCATGAGTTTTTTATGAGGTCTAACCCACCCTCGTCTGACCTTAACAATGTTGGAAATTTCTTACATTAATTTGAATGCAAAGGGATCATCTCAAATTGGCTGACCTCATTTACCAAAATTAAATGGATGCTTAGAAAGGAGCTAATCTTGACCAGTTTTGGTGATTTAGTAAATCTCGATAGTAGGGGATGTTAGTTATCCTTGTAATCATACTTTATTTTTAAAAAAATTATGTAACTCTCTCATTCTTGGAGTCATGGGCTTGATGGTCTTGGAACCTAGAGGGAAATATGGAGGTGATGTTGACAGCTATTAATTATTTCATGGTAGTGTTTTCTTTGCCAACATATCAAAATAATGTGTATGAGTGAGCTCCCTATTTTTACAATCAAGTGGGTCTTTTTATTAAGCCCTAGCATGTTGAATTTAATCTTATAGAGGAGCTTTCATCAAAAGCTTGTTTAGATTTGACTCCCTTGGCTCTCTTTAGAGTTTTGGAGGAATGACATTCTTCATAGGATTGTAGTGTTGCTAGGGAAGTTGGTGAGTCTATCACAATAGATGTTGGATAAGAAGGTAATCTCATCTACTCGTATTTGGATTTAAATTGATTTAAATAACCCTTTATTAGACTTGTTGGAAATTTGGGCTGGATCAAAATTATGGATTAAATAGATTGACTATGAAGCTCTCTCATTTTGTTGTCAGATTTGTCATAAGTATGGGAATTTGCAAATAAATTTTCCTAAATTTAACCCTACAAGAGTGTTAGCCAATGAAGCTTCATCCAAGGTTGCTTCTCACACAACATCATTGAAGGATAAAGGAAAAAATCCTATGATGAAAGGAGAAGTAAATAAGGACTGTTATGTTCTAGTTGAGGCTCGTAATAAGGGGAGAGGTTATAAGAGAACTCTTAAGGATAAAAAAAGGTGATGAGTGTTAAGACCATTTTATGGCATTGAAAAAATTGGATCAGCAAGTTGGTAGCCCAAATGGGTTGTCTCTTGGAGGACATAATATGGGGGGAAGCAATTGCTTTCAAATGAGAATTATGCTAGTTTGTATAGTTTGTTGGCTGAGAGCACCGTATTGCAGATGGATATAGACCAAGTTCAAGGGGTTCTATGTGAGATGGAACTAGTTGAAAGATAGAAGGTTGTAAGGGATTCAAACCTGTCCATTCTTGATCTAATACCAGAGGTGGTTGTTCTAGATCCTAAAAAGGAAATAAATTCATTCCCTCATTGAGGTTACAATTGAAGAACTTGTAAAAGGGGAGTCTAGATAGAACTTTCAAGGTGAGGAGGAAGAAATATTAGTATAAAATTAAATTAATTGGTGTTCAAAATTCTAGTGGAGTCTGGTTTAGTTAAAACTATTAACTCCCACTTTTCCAATTCACAAAGATGATTATTCTATCTTGGAATGCAAGGAGGTTGAATGTCATCTCTAGACAAAAGGTTGTTCACAAATTGATTAGGTTGCATTCTCCTAATGTTATGTTTATTTAGGAATCAAAATTTTCAGGGAATGGTATATGTAACATAGCCTCCAAGTTGTGGTGGAGAGGACAATGTTAGTGTATTAGTTCTCAAGGAAATGCTAGAGGATTGTGCATTTATGGGACCCATGCAAGATCTCTCCACTCTAGTGGATTTTTTGTAGACAAAGGGTTGCCTTGTGTTTTGACTTTGGAGAAGTCTTCTTGCTCTCCAATGTTTATGTGTTGACTGATTTAGCTAGAAAATCTTGTCTTTGGGCTCATATTTGGTATGTACGATCTCTAGCTCTATTACTTTTGTGGATTTTGGCTAGGGAATTTAATGCTATTATTAATTTGGAGGAGAAGAGAGGGGGAGTGGATAGGTTGAGCCCTCTTCCTCAATATTTAAAGATAAAATTACTTTCTTAAACTTGGTAGACGTAAATCTAGAAAATGGTTTGTTTACTTGGTGCAACAGGAGATGTGATAATTCTATCTTTGAGAGATTAAATAGGTTTCTACTTTCTACTTTCTGGATTGGAAATAATTAGATCGCCAATTTAGAGATTTTGGAGTGGAGGGGCTTGCATCATTAGCCTATCAAATTATCTGTGATTGTTTTTAGTCCCACTAAGAACCCTTATTTTAAATTTCAACTTATGTAGTTGTGTAAGCCATCTTTATAAGAGCTTATGAGAGCTTGGTGGAGTAAAGGTTTTCCTGGTCATGGAACGACTATGTACACTTTTATTAAGAGGCTCCAATATGTGAAGTATCAGCTTAAGAAGTGGAATAGGCAGTGTTTTTGGAACATTTTTAAGGTGAAGTTAGTTGGTTAGAATCGTCTAGATGCCATCACTAGACGAAATCAAGATTATGGGTTGATAGAGGACTCTCTTAGAGAAGAAGTTGATCTTATTAAGAAGATAATAGAATGGGAAATGCAAGATGAGATATATTAGAAATGAAAGTATAGGATCAAAGTTAGCTTTAGGAGAGAGATACGAATACAACTTTCTTCTACAACTCTATCAAGGCCAAAACGTATGGGAATTTTATATATTCCATTCTGTCTTCCTAGGGAGATCAGTTATCTTCTTTTCAAGATATATCAAAGAAGGTTGCTCAACATCACTCTTCTCTGTTCATGGAGGACTCTCGCCCAATGGCTGAGGAAGACAATCTTATTTTGGATTGTATTCCTTCACTTGTTTCTAATGAGATAAATAAGATGCTTTCTAGTCCCATCTATCTAAAGGAGTTAGAGGGGATATATTTCAAAATGAAGAAAGGGAAGACCCCTAAAGTAGATAGATTTCCAATAGAATTTTATTAGGAGTTTTGGGAGATTCTCAAATTTGATTTGTTGGAGGTAGTGCAAGAATTGCAAAGAAGCAAAAAAATGTTGAGAGCTATAAATTCTACCTTCCTATTTCTTATTCCCAAAAGAGAAGGAGCTAATTCTCTTGATCTGTTTAGGCCAATAGCCCTATACAACACAATTTATAAGATCATCTCTAAAAAAACTGCTGAGTGACTTAAGTTGTGGTTGAACAAAGTTGGTTCAAAAGGGTAGGGTGGTTTTATGATAGGAAGGAAAATCTTGATTGAGGTGATTATTGCAGTTGAGGCCATTCAATCCATGGAGAACTCCAAGTAGAAGGTTATGCTCATCAAACTAGACACGGCCAAAGTTTATGATTTTAGTAAAATGGCCTTTTCTTCAAAATATTCTTAGTGCTTTTGGGTTTGGTGATGATTGGGTCAATTGGGTGATGGGATACCATGTCTACTTTGTACTCTATTTTGATTAATAGCAATCCTTCTGATCTATTTGGTGCTTCTTGGGGTCCTCAACAAGGTGACACCCTATCACCTTATTTATTTATTTATTATTATGGTTGAGGGCTTGGGAATAATATTAAAATCCCATGTGAGACAAGGGTTGATTCATGGATGGTGGGCTGATGGGTTGCTTCCTCAATCTCACTTACAATTTGTGGATGACATTGCATTAATGGGAATTTCTAGAATTGTTGAGAAAATGTGTCTCAAACTTGCAATTACATAAGGTGTTGATACATAAGGTATTGTTTAGGTGACGACAACGGGGGAGGGGAGATCTGCCCCCCCATGAGGGGTCTGGGGGTTTCATCCCCTCGGATGGGGTCCATGGGAAGTGTACCCTGGTTCGGGCTCGATGGTAGTGCCCCTGAAAGAAAAACTTTATTTGTATTTTATTATTGTAAATTTGGACCGTTCATCATTATGTCTCATATCTGACAACCGATATTTTATTATCTTGACTTTCCCTAGAAGGAAACCTATTTTATGAAGGCATTATATTACAGTTGTGTATTGCAATGTATTCTGAGAGTCTAATAGCAGTTGTGTTGCCTCTAGATCTTTGAGTGGTGATACTCCTGTGAGAATCTTTCTCTACAAGTATATTGCAATCTTTATGATTTTTGAATAATATATTGGGCAGCTTTTGGAGTGTGGGGTTTTTCTCCCAAAAGGGTTTTCCCCATGTAAATCATTGTGTTGTGGTAAGCATGATATTTGTGTTTTTTTTTTTAAAGTTTTTGTGACTGTTAAGGATCTGTGAAAGTATGCAGTATTCTCTTCTCAAGATTAGTGTAGGAAGTTGTTCTGCTACCTTAGCTTCCTTACAAGAATCAAACAAGTGACTAACATCAAACGTGCCTTGGATATTTATCATGTGCTACTTTGGGGCAGAGGATTAATGAAGCTAAGTCCTCCATTTCTTCTTTTAATACCCCTCCTCTTATTCAATCTAGAATTGCATAGGTTATTAGATCTTAGATTGGCTCACTATCTTTTGTGTATTTGGGTATTCGCCTATCTATTAGCCCATTGCCTATGGGGACTTGGCAAAATTTTCTTGAAATTTTTTGTAGTAATGAAAAAAGTATCCCTTTTTCCTTAGTTTGGGAATGAATAATTAATATTAAAATGAGCTTAATGTTTCCTTGATTTAGTGTTGTAATCTATTTTTCACATTCACATTAAGTTTAGGACTCAAGTGCCTTTTATTTAGGGGTGTTGTAAAGCGTGGCCTCTCACACTTTCACACTAATCTAGGATTTATTAATTAATTGAGCTTAACTGCCCCTTAAATTCAAAACCCAAACCTAATTACTGTAGATTCTAAGGATAAAACTCAACACTCTTAAATGAAATTACACAACATTTAATTTTGCAAGGAATGTGTCCTAGGCTAGTGACCTAGGACCCATTCGCCACCTAGAAAATGAGCACTCACTAGGTCCTAGGATCCCCTTTTCACATGAAATTTCACAATCCCTTAAGTGTGTCCTAGTTAAGTATGCTAGGACCCATTCATTTCCCATGGGGAATGGGTCCTCACTTAACCCTCTGTAAAACCCCTGATATATGTCTTTGGTAGTATTTT
>VDFB02111384.1:0-27840 GCA_007258455.2 Sequoia sempervirens | reverse complement strand
GTATTATTGCCTGGGTCACAAGGACCATCTTACTGACTACCGATGTATCTGCCAGACTTGCTTAGAATGTGGGTGCCAAATGAGGATAGGATAGTGTTTGAGCCCTAACTGTCATGACTTCTAAAATAAAATATTCTTCACTCTTATTTATACTTGGAAGATGTGTTTGAGCAATAGGAGACCCCAAATTACTTTTTAAACCATAAAAAATGGATATACAAGGTACTCCCCGTTCAGAAAATTCATGATTGTATAACACAATGCACTGGATTCTTGAACATAGGTTGGTCATTTTTTTCATTAAGACAGAGTGGTTATGGGCATAGACATTGATTTTGATGCTTGTTGTGTCCATTTCTTGTTACAGGACCTGCCATTTTCAATAAGGAAATTGTTTGTCCATATTGATTGAACCTGTTATTATCTCTCACATGGAAGTATTGATACAGATCTATTAAACTCAAAACGAGACTCTAGATTTTTCTGAGACATAAATCTGCCTTAAAAAGTAAGACTACCTCATTCTACAGCAGTAACTGAGACAATAAAAATGAAAATGCAAAACACCATCAATTGGGTTGTGATATAGTTATAGAATGCGATACTTATTGCAACGATGAGACTTTAATTATGTACATCTGGGCATTTAATGACGATATATGTTGAAATGGAAAAATCAAGTCATGGCCATGATGGTTGAGATAGCTATGGCCATGATGCTCAATGAAATTTCTTCCTCTAGGCAGTGAAACTTAACATACCCTTCTTTACAAGCTTTAATTTGTGATTGGGCATGCTTTTGAGATAAGTTTAGCATTTTATTTAGGAGGTATTGGAAAACAAATGGAAGAGACCTTATGCAAAGAAATATGGTTGGGCATGCTTTAGATTCACAATGCATTCCTTTTAGACTCACTTGTGGTAATGGATTTTTCATCAAAATACAATATATATATTTGCTTATAGAAATCATTTCTTTTCCATTGATAGTGTTATGCATTCAATTACTCCTATGTTTCATTTGTTTCATTTACGTGTTGATAGGACATACTTATGTCCTTTGTATATCATGTCTCCTCTCTCCTATAGGGGTTTCCTTCATACTTTTATATTATATCAGATTTCAAAGGTAACACCTGTAAAAGATCTGTTAACAGTGTTAACACTGATCTGTGTTCTAAATATAATTTTCTCAAAAATGAGTTGGTTTGGAAATATAGCTTCTAGAATTAACTCTATTTCTAGACCTGCCCCTCTTTCTAAGTCTTAATCTTAATCATTGTCAAAATCTTAATCACCTGTAAAAGATCTGTTAACAATGTTAACACTGATCTGTGTTCTAAATATAATTTTCTCAAAAATGAGTGGGTTTGGAAATATAGCTTCTAGAATTAACTCTATTTCTCCCCCTGCCCCTCTTTCTAAGTCTATTTCTGCAATCTAATTTGAAATATCGATACAAAAAACATACACAGTTTAATTTCAGAAGTTATATTTCTAATACTACAATGAATGTGAAAAGCTAATGCCAACAATTTGTTGGATTTGAGTTTTGACCAATGTGGTTACAAAGTATGGATTTGACATCTTTCAAAGTTAAATCCAGAAAACTATGTTACAATTTAAAACTAGCATGAAAACTATCTTACAGAGAGACAGCCATTCCCATAGCATGTTTATTAGATTTTGATAAAAAAGTTATATATTGAAGAAAAACTATCTTGAGAAGGAACATTCTTTTACCCCTTGAGGTACATGGGAATATTCGATCAAGAAGGGAAATATTAGTGAAACATTAGTGAGTTCTTTTGATCACTCAAATCCTTCAAAATTGAGAGGAACACTTAAATAAGGGAGAACAATTTAGAAGGACTTTTGTTCCATGGATAAGGTTCAGTGTTTCTTAAAGCATTTCAGTCTCAAACCACTTTGATTCAATTGACTTCCTTTGGTCCATGGGTTGTACACCTTAGATATGTTGCTTTCCAATACCTTCTATACTTGTAAATGAATTTTAAATCTACATTCCATATGAACTAATCTCTTAAATAAAATGCTAAACTTATCTCCCAAATAAAGCGCCTTTGATAAGTTATGTACATACACATATATGTGCATGTACATATACATACATGTACATATATGTGTATGTGCGTATGCATGTAGATGTATTATATATACATGTACATGTGTGTATGTACATACATGTATGTACATGCATGTATATGTGTATGTGTGTATGTGTGCATGCGCGCGTATACATATGTATGTGTACATGCATTTACATGTGTATGTGTGTGTGTGTGTGTGTGTACATGTATGCATGCATGTGCATGTATGTATGCATGTATGTATATGCATATATATATATTTAGCGTATATGGTACGTAGAGGAAGTGGCGTATACATGATATGTACACATGTACATGTATAGGTGTGTATGTATATATACGTATTTGGCATGTTATATGTAAAAGTGATGCATGTATTTTCATTTAGGCGACATACACATATGTGTATGTATGTAGAGAGGTATGTATGTATGGCATTCTGATATACATGTGCACATACATGATACATATTATATGCATGTATGCACACACATAATATATATATCACATACATACATACACATATTAATATGAGATATATGTGCATAAAAGTATGTGTTATATATGTTACATACATACATACATACACACATACATATACATACATACACACATACACTATTAAATTAAATTTTAACTTTATTACTTTAATATGTTTTAAGTTAGATCGAAAAATTAAGGAAATGTTAACCTTTTTATAATTTCTAGTGTTTGATTTAAAAAATAATTGATTACAAAGAAAGGCTAGATCATATATGACCAATTGTAATGAAGAGTATTTTTTTATTTTGATCAAAATTTTAGTATAGAGTGGTTGAAAGGATAAATATTTTTTTTACATATTTACTCTTGGTTGAATATTACATGCATGCCTATGATTTAATAGGTTCACATAGCTCGATAGATATAAAGTTTGAACTAGATCTCATTAGATACATTTAAATTCAAAATTGTTTTCTAGTTTTGAAACTTGAAAATTTTACCTTTAATTTAAATATATATTTTTTTTTAGTTTTGAAAAAATTTCAATTTAAATTTGTGTAGTTCATTATGTAATTTTGTTTTAATGATATGCAGATCTCTATCTATTTATATATATCATGGCCGATGAGGGATCTCATCATTCCCCTTGTTCTGAGCGAGAAGCTCAAACTAGATCAAATATATTTCAGGATAGTATTGTTAGATTGGACAATGCTCTAAAATGTTTAGAGCAAACAATTCACAACTCCCCCAATTTGGCTAATTGAGATAGATTAGTCACTATTAGACAAGAGATTATGAAGATGATTGAGACAATTCGATCATACAATCCTTATGATGAAATCAGCATTGAACAGTTTTATTTTTCTCTTGCTAGGAGTGTTACTGGCACAGTGAAACATAAAGAAGTTGCCAAATTAGTTTCAGGTGAAAATGTGTTATCCATGTTCCCATTTTATAGAGGAAAAAAAAAATTAGAGGATATATGGTTACGAGGTGTGAAGATCCTCTTGTTACGCCATTCATATACCCTAGATGGTTGGCAGCACATCATAGATGGCCTCACAATAATGAGCTGTCATTGTATTTTGTCAAACAGTTATATGCAAAATTTCATTTACATATAGAGGTGGACTACACATCTTATCCTGAGCATGCTGGCCAAGGTAAAGGCCGTTTTTATAACAAACCACAGTTTAGACCTTCAAATTTGCCACCGCCTGTGGACAAGAGGGCATTAGTTGGCCCAAACCTTTTGGTTTTACCAAAACATTTGGAATTGGCAGCAGCAAGGGAGGTAGCAACAGGGTCCACTCAGAGTCAGATTTTTGAAAACATTGCCTCTATTAAGACGTAGATTGATCAGATTTCATCTGATCGAGTTGGTAGATATTTATTACACCCACGGATCAACCTTCCTCCCACTGAGGCTACATCTGCATCGTATGATCCATTTATTAGTGCCGATCTACCTACTCTTGCAGATGTCGAGCATATGACCCACATGACTCTGTGTAATACATGTAGACTCTCAATTTTGGATTTACTAGCAGCATATCAGGTTATCAGTGAGGACCATGGGATTGCTCTTGACAGGGTACAAGAATTTATTAGACAACAATATCCTCATACAGATATGAGCCACAATGTGGCAAATGTAGCTCAGGATATTCCACATCAGCCTACAGAATCCCGTGCACATCATGTTTCTGTTGATCCTTTAGCTTGCCCAGGTGGTCATCAGGATGTTACAGGTCACGTTGAGGCTACTGCGACACCTGATCCTGTCCATGGGACATATAGTCGACTTCTTTTTGCTACTGATACTATACATGCTACAGGGCCCCCTACGATGTCTTTACATTCTCGTGATCTTAGTGACATTGGTAGAGCTTTCAAGCAGGCACAATAGGTACTTTCAATTTATAATTTAAATACATATATATATTTTTAAAATTGTGTTCTAAAAATTTATGTAATGCATTTTAAAAACTTCTAGGGGTTTAACTCCTGAGTGAAATTGTGTACTTGAAAATTTTAAGCAGTATGGTGAATTCCCAGACTTTGGAAATTTGGAGCATGATGGCGATCCCATGCAGTATGCAGATGAGGTACATTTAAAATTAATTTTAAAAAACTAATTACTTGATGTTTTAAGTTTGAACACATTGAACTCAAGTACATTGTAAAATTTTTAGATAATTTTACATATATGTGTACTTGAACACATGCAGGGGTTGGGACGAGGCTCAAGACACAGATCGTGAGATATTGGATCCGGACATGGATCCACACATCTTGGATCAGCAGAGCGATCTGTCCATGGATCGAGGGAGAGGTCGAGGGAGAGATCGAGCCATAGATCTGATGATTCTATTCATACCAGACATCCCTCTCTTTGAGATTTGTTTTATAGTATTACATGTCTGAGATCATTTTATTATATGTTGGGGACACTTTTTATGATTTATGTATTGAACATTTAGACGTGTTACATACTTATGTTTTATGGTACACATATATATACTTGTTATAATTTACATGTCACATTCATACAATTATGTTTTATGGTTTGAATCTTAGAGGTTTGTTATATACGTGCATTATTATGGTTTGATGAACTCACTTGCATTACATCTATAAGTACCTTTATTTAAATTTAAATTATGGTAACTTGTTCAAATGCACTTCTTGTACATATATAGATAACTAAATACATTGTGAAATCAAAATGTTGTCCACTCCACTATCTAATGGTTGCTATTTGTAAATTTAAAAAGATGGACATGTACATGTAATTAATTTAAATAAATAGTTAAAATGAATTTGTCTTTAATAAATAGGTCAAGAAATAGAAAAAATTGAATGCATATATGCTTGAGATTAATGCTATACATGTTTTAAAGTAGAACATAAAAATACAATCGAAAATAGATGATAGTTAGATTGAATTCTTTAAAGCTCTAAATGTTCATTTTTAAAGTCAGTAAAAGTTATTTATACATTTAAATTGTGCATATATCATGCTCTACATTAACCTAATTTCTAATTCCATATAATCTAATACACATGTTCATTTGAATGTGCATGCAAAGAATTCTTGAACTACATGATGAGCTATACTTAAGAATGAACCATATAATTCAAATAAAGCATGCAAGCTATTCGTGGAGTTGAATGTAAATGAAATCAAATTTCTAGTTTTGAAAGTTTAAGAATTCCATGTGGAACATTTATATATATGTAATTAGAAATTGATATATATATTTAAATCTTGAAAGACATGCACATTTATTATTAAATTAAAAATTGATGACAATTCTATATAAATTAAAAATTGATCAAGTAGATCTCTTGGATGACAATTCTATATATAAATTAAAAATTGATCAATTCATATTTAATTGTACTGGAAAGATGGACCAAATTACAAGACTAATGAAGTTATGTTCATTCCTAGAGAAATATACTAAAAGTTACATTTTATAGGCATAAAAATATTTTATATATAAATAAAGTACTAAAGATGAGAGGAATAGAGATTACATCCTTATTTTTTAAGGTTGGACTATGAAATCACAAAAAAAAGCTATAAATAGCTTGATAATTCAAATTGGGTTCTAATATAGAAACCTTATATTTTTGTAGATGTTACTAGTGTATTAGCATCTTGGTCTTGGAGAAGGAAATATATATAATCTCTCATATATGAGTTTTGAATTAAAAATAAATATTTAAATGAGTGTATTGTGTTGGGATAAAAGGATTTTATAAAAATATTTACTAAATAAAATCTATTTTATCAAAGAAAGAAAAGTTCATGTATATTAGAACAAAACAAAGATTCATCTTTTAATCAATAAATGACAACACAAGGTTACTCATATTAATAAATTTATAATTTTCTAGTGATTGATTGAAATATTTTAAAAATAAATAAATAAGCTATAATATATAATGAAGCTTCAAATAGTATTTTTGGTGTTATAGATGGTGGCATGTCTCCTAGAGAGATAAACTTCTTCTAGATCCACCTCTAAAACAATTAGAACTTGTTGTTGATGATAATAGGATATGGAATTTCTACATTTGGGAATTAGATATGACTTGGAAGATGTAGGTAGCTCATGGTCTCAAGCTATACATGGTAAACAAAGCTAAATTGATGCCAATAGGATATGGAATTTCTACATTTGGGAATTAGATATGACTTGGAAGATAATAATAGGATATGGTAAACAATTAGAACTTGTTGTTGATGATAATAGGATATGGAATTTCTACATTTGGGAATTAGATATGACTTGGAAGATGTAGGTAGCTCATGGTCTCAAGCTATACATGGTAAACAAAGCTAAATTGATGCCAATAGGATATGGAATTTCTACATTTGGGAATTAGATATGACTTGGAAGATAATAATAGGATATGGTAAACAATTAGAACTTGTTGTTGATGATAATAGGATATGGAATTTCTACATTTGGGAATTAGATATGACTTGGAAGATGTAGGTAGCTCATGGTCTCAAGCTATACATGGTAAACAAAGCTAAATTGATGCCAATAGGATATGGAATTTCTATATTTGGGAATTAGATATGACTTGGAAGATATCACTATGATTCACTACAATGTTCATATATTCCAATGCACCTTAAGGTGAACAAGAAAGGACAAACCAAGAGAACCTAGATACAATCTAACATTAACAAAATGGATAAATAATTTAGTTCTATACTTAAAAGATAGGAGCTAATATTCTTAAGTAAATTTGGATGTATGGTTGAGATGGATACATGAAAATCCAAATGATCATGTAAAATTATTGAATGTCGTGCATTAGTAATGTATAAAAAATAAAGAAAACTAGAGACAACATTTATGTCTAGATTCTTCACCACTTGAAAACACCAAATCAACTAGATAATTTTATACAAGTTTGTGGAGTTGAATGTTCAAATGAAATGAAAGATTTGAATGTGAACTTAAGAATTCCATGGAACATAAATAAATTTAAATGCAAAATTGGAACATGTATATAGGTGGAGTTGAACAAATATTTAAATTCAAAGATTTGAAAGTGAGTTTAACAATTCCATGTGTCAAACATAAAAATTTACAATCAAGGAATCTAGAGAGATGATATAAAGGAATTTCTAGAGAGATTCTCAAGAGTGAAGGTTTAAAAGAATGAACCATGTCCAACATGTAAAAATGCAATTGGAAATTTAGATGATTTAAAGGAATTTAGGCAAAATGTAAATTAAAACATTTTTAAAGTCACTGGGTTTTGTAGATCAAGCATATATATGATCTAACATACATGTCACATTCTAAAAAAAAAACCATTCTAAATCATGTCACATGTCCAATCAATACAAATATATAAATTATCTAGATTTGGAGTCATAAATGTGTACACATGTATCCAAAAAACAACTTAAAGCTCCTGGTACATAAAATCTGGATCCTCTCTATCTTTAATTATCTCTAAAATCTTCTCATGATATTTAATAGGCAACCTCCACTTTTTTTTGGCACGTCCTCTTTTAGGTAAAGTTTCTAAATTTATTTTTGTTGCCAAAACTAAGTGACTGTAATGTAGAACCTTTTTTCCTAGCCTATAATCAACAAATATAATACCATTTTTATCTATCTTTATTTGCTGATAATATGTGCCTTCAATAATGACTGATCCAATGGGATACTCTTGTCCATCACCATCTGTCATCGATTTGAACAATTTGCTTTTTGGTTGTGTACATCTTAGTAGATAGTAATCTACACCTTCCGCATTTTTAGGGTCTGCAACTATAGCGAAAATATCTCCTGTACACACACCACATATTTACATATTTAAGTAAATTATACATTTAAAAGTTGTAAAAATTTATATTTTATATTTGAAACTTACTTAAACATAGATATATATATATATATATATATATATATATATATATATATAATTTAAATCTTGATTTTAACTAAATTAATCAATTTGGACATACCTATAACAACTAAATCAGATACACGTTCGTAATCAGCTGAATATAGTGGATCATAGACATCAACATTGTCATCTTCAACAAAAGGAGGCATTGATATTAATTGTTTCATTTCCCATTGTGAAACATACCCATCTCTAATATTCTCACATTGATCAATATTTGCATTGTCCTCAATGCAATCAATACAAAAACATGATTTTTCTCTCACATTCATTGCATAAGGCCTACTACTCCCCGTTGTCATGATTTGATGTAGATTTCTAATACCATGAATTGCTTGACAATTATAAGGATTTGATCGATCAATATCTGTTTAAATTCAAACTTGAAAATTCAATTTGAAATCATGTATGTACTTGAACTTTGAAATTCAAAATTTTAAAACAAATTTTGACTAGACATACATACCTGTAACTTCCCAAAAATACCGTGTGTTGTATGTTGAGTCGCGAGCAGAAAAATGACTTTTGCACCATTCAACAATTTCGTTTGCATTCCGTATGGCATTACCTACAAGTTACAGACAAGTTGGCACAATTTGTCACCTATTACTTTCAAAGAACTTAAAAGAAAATTTAATTTAGTTAAATTAAATATATATATATATATACATATCTAATCTTTTAAAAAGTATGAAGCTAAATTGGACATACCAGCAAGTTCATGTTGACGAAGTGCACGCTTCACACATGCTCCTGCTCCATCGTGCTCTCCTTTTCCATGTCCACTCTCATAAAAATTCCACAAAAATTTGGTGTTGCGTCTAGCATGTTGACTACATAACCAAACAAAGGCTTTTGCAGACTTAAATTGTCCTGTGAAGTTACAAATAATTAAACACTTGAAAACCTTGAATTATCTTCAAAAAACAATTTAAGTCTCAAAGTTTTAAAAGTAAATATAAATTAATTAAAAATAATTTAAAAACCAATGTACTTACCAGCACATCCATCAGACCATATCCAATGTTGTTCTTGATTTATGCCACGTCGTCTTAGGTCTTCAAAAAACATTTTGAAACAATGAGCTACATAGCTTCTATCATGATTCGTATCATCACTGATATAAAAGTGAACCTCTTTGATGATAATTCTATCATCTTTGCTACTTTGTATTCCATCGACCGCTAACTTTGCATGCCTGTAGCAAACTTGCACAAAGATTGCAACTTGCTGTGAATGATAATATTGACTTTGAATCTCAGTTTGAGGACTAAATGTATAGTTCTCAGAGAAATCTACAATAGAGAGAATACAACCTGGTGGAAAACAATTCTTTGAATAACGAAATTGCTTAGATTGCCATCTTGCACCATGACAATGTTGGATATGTGGATATATGATATTGCAAAATTTACTCATGAATTCATTGTAAGGCAATCCACTCTCTTTGACAACAATTTTTTTGGCCTCAACTCCTGACGTTAAGTATGTCTCATATTCAAATCTCTTCCAAGTAACTTGCATTTCATTATTGTCAACATGTAAGAGATTCTTCAAATCTCCACAATCATTACATACATTTTTTATACATTGAAGGTTGAATTCATCCGAATTTTCTGATTTTTCACATAGAAGAGAATTCACAAATTGTGTTGTGCTTCCAGGGATGGCTAAATTTTGATCAATTGTTTCCATAACTTTTCTATATGATTGTAGGTGTAGATCAAATTCAACATGATTTCGACAACAACAAGTTTCACGTACTTTATTTATACGTACAAATGATGGTCGTAGTGTTTCAAACATCCTTTGACAAATCTTCACATTTAAAAATTCTTGTTTAAATGCTTCAAAAAGTTCACTTTGTGTTGTATCTATAAAATGTTTTGGATGAGAAATTTTTGTACCATCATCACCTATTATTTGTATAGTATCCCTTCTATTGGAAGAAACACGAGAGTGGGTGGTCCAATATTCAACAACTTGTTTCTTTACATCTTCTGAAATTCTATCTTTTCGAGGAACCCTACAAATATTTACCCAATTTTTCTCAATTTTTCCATCTATTTCATCTCTCTTTTCAATATATCTTTGAACAGTTCTCCTAGAAACATTTAGTAATTCAGAAATTGCTTGAACTTGTCTTCTATATGATAATTTCTTACTAGAAATTACAGTCATCAACGCTCTACGTGCAGCACTTAAATCACTAGACCGACTCTTCTTTTCAATACATTTTAATGCTTCTTGCAGGTTTTCAACAATTGTTTGTTTTAAATCTGATGACTTTTTCCTATTATCAACCCCTAACAACTCCAAAATAGGGGTCATTTCTTTTCATCTAAATAACTTTGCAATTAACTGTGCTCTTCCAATTAAAGATTTCTCTTCAAAAAATTCATCCCATATTTTTTTAGAGTGTAATTTTAATGTGCTTTCAGATAACATATCTTCAGATGAAATATTATTGAAAAGAGAATCTTCATCCATCTCCATCAAATTTTCCATACCATAGTCCAAAACATTTATATTAGTACTAGGTTTAGTTTGTTCTTGTACTTGTACGTCACCTTGATCATCAATATTTTCCATGGGTTGTTGTTCAGTAGATGTTCCTTCATCCGCTTTTCTCTTTCTTTGTCTTACTCATGTTCGTTCATACTTCCTCGATCTAGTCCTTGATTTGCCATCACAAATTACACTCAAATTTGAATGATTGCCTACATAGAAATTTGTACACACATAAGCTTTCCATGAAACATGTACATGTAATATAGCATAAATATTTTAAAAAACTTGTAACTAGATGCAAAACATAAAATATTTTTAATTGAATAATGAATATATTTCTACATATATTTATTTGATGTTAATATTTTAATAAAGAAAAAGTGAAAACAAACTTCAAATGCATTTTCAATAAAAAAACATAATCAATTAAATAAATTAAAGATCAACACACCTTAAAAATATTTCTCCTCTTCTCCAAATGCCTTTTTTTTCGTCGAAATACGTCTTGTAAATTGCCTTCCAAAATGTTGAAATAAAGCTTTTTTAATTGAAAATAGTTGAATTTTTTTTGAAATATTTGTTATTTTCTAATTTTTTTAATTTGATAAATTGGGAAAAAAACAACTTTGTTTTATATCATTAATTTTCGGCCGAGTAGTTATCGACCGATAAATTTTCGAGCGATTAGTTTTCGGCCGACCATTTTGGCCGACTAGGTTTCGGCCGAAACCTAGTCGGCCGAAAACGGGTCGGCCGAAAATGTCTAGTTGGCATCCTACATGGCAGCTTACTCATCATTTTTTAAATTTTTCTGAAACATTCATTTTTGGCAGAGTATTTCTCTAGTCAGATTGATGTTTTTGCAAAAAATAAAAATACCCTTTTGTAGAGCTTGAAGTGTAGAATCCAAATATAGAATTTTTATAATATTTTGATTAGTTTTGATATCTTTTATTATTAAAATAATGCAAGTAGGTTTTAAAAATTAAAAAAGAGGCTGATTTGATATTAAAAAAATGATAGTAAAATTTATTAAAATATTTTAAATATTATATGAGGCATAAGAGGAGAAAGTCTACTTCAAAAGGGTATATTTCTTTTTTTTAAAATGATTGAAAATTTTGAAATTAGTTGACGGTCCGTCAAAACTGTCAAATTCTGACATGTTTGACTTTAGAACGTTATTACGGGAAAAATATACATCAAAATGTGATTTTTTTTTTCCATGCACAGGATATTGAAATTACCTATTTGGAAAAAAAAAAGGAGAAATGAAGTTTTTTTCATTTTATTTCTTGACGGTCCGTGAAGTCACTCTTTTATGAAATTTTCAGCATTCCAAAATTTGTCCTTAAATTGATAAAAACATAATAATTTTTTTTTTTTTTTAAATTTTAAAAATTACAGGAATAAACTACACCAAAAGTTCTACATTTTATTAGTTTACACCATTTTGAAATTTAAAACATAAAGACCACTTTTATGTGGTCGAAGTTCAGAATTTTTTTTGCTATTGGCCGATTCCTTTATAAAGTGTGACACAGGTTTGTGCTTTTACCCGTAAGTGTATTTAAGTTTATCTTAGGGTAATTAATTCAAGTTTTTTTTCCGGGCCTGTATAGTAGTTTTCTTACCCATTTGATGTTTTCATGGCTTTAAAAAGTCTATACCATATGTAATTTATTCATCTCATGTATTTTCCCTCTTTTTGGTGAAATAGTGTACTTTGCTTCTCTCATTTTTCTATGAAGGTTTATCTTGCAAATGGTGATCTTGGGCTCCACCTACATGGTATCAGAGAAAACCATTTTGCAACCCTTCCCTTGAGATTTTTTATTTGATATTTTTGAGATCGTTTGTTTCAGCATTTGAAATTTCTCAAATTTCAAAGTTTCCATTTTTTTGATTTTCCTATTGAAGGGTGTTTTTTGTTGTTGGTGAATTTGTAATTGAAGGCCTTTGTTGATTTTCTTCATTGCAAGGAAAAAAGTTTCAATGCAAAGTTTTTATTCTGAGGCTCGATTTCTTTTTCTTGAGGCTACGATGTGAAGAGACATTGTTGTGGTTTCCATAAGAGACTGTGGCATTAATTTTTAGTGAAGGGCCTAATTCTCCCCTTGAGGTTGTGTTGTGCCAGGTCTTTGAGGAAATGTTTTCATTTGAGGGCATCAATCATGTGAAGGTGCATCATTTTTTTTGCACTAGATAAGGTGACTATAAGAGGCACAATTTACCAGCGTATGAGTTCATTTGAAGGTCATGTGGGATCTAGAGAAGGCTACAAACTGTTCATTGTTTGTTGGATTTTTTTTGGGTGTGAATCTTGTGAGGAGGCTCTTGATTGTTGGCACAATTTCCTTTGGGAGGAGGTAATCCTTTCATAATTGGGTATTTTGTGATTGAACCCACATGCCTTGAATTTGGAGGCATTTAAATCTTTTTTTGCTATAGTGAATTTCTCAAAATTTATACTTTATAAAGTTTCTAGTGAAATATTTATTTAGGGATTTTATGCAATGGTGTGGGCCCCAAGTGTTTGAGGTTGTCTTTGGGAAGCATAATCCCACATTAGCTACGAGGGGATTTTTTTTGCTCCTTAAATACCTTTGTAGTGTGGTTTCTTGGTGTGAGAAAGACTCGCAGAGGCTCATGGTATGCTTTTTTTTGCAGACTTGTCTAAATATTTAGCTTTCCAATGGTACGAAAAAACTACTACAAACCAATATCAAGGTGCATTAATTTTTTCTCCATTTTTTTCTCAATTTAGAAAATCAACTTTTTGCTTGAAGTATTTTTTGAAAGGTGGTGAAATTTAATTTCTAGAGGCTGCCTTATTGGAGGTTTTTTTTAGTTTGGTGTAATTTTTTTCCATGTTTGGCGCAAAATTTGGTCATGGATACTCCTTAATCTATTGAATTGTTAACTCCCCATAATCACCATATGTGGAAGATGAAAATACGTAGGTTTCTTTAGTATCAAGGTCTATGGTCCACACTGAGTAATATCTAACCCACTCTTACCATGGAACTTAAAATATTTTCCTATAGAAATAAGTGTGACCAAGTTATGGCTTTGATGAAATTGAATGTTTTTAATAGTCTCCTCTTTCATATTGATAAGTTGGACACACCCAAAGAGATATGGGATAAGTTACATAACCTGTTTGGTTAGGTCGGTGAGTTTTGTGTCCTACAACTAGAATTTGAATTAACCACTCTTACCCCTGAAGCATTTCCTTCTATTGGTGAATTTATAATGAAATTTAAATCTTTAAGGTCACAATCAGTGGGATGTGGGAAGAGAAAAACTGATAAGTAGTCTATATTTTTTATATTGTCTAAGTTGAGAGGCCCATTTGTTGTGTTTTCTTCTACCTTCTACTCCACAATGGATGCCTTGGTTAGTGCATTCCAAATGCCTTCTTTTGAGACTTTGTATGACCGGTTGACAAGGGAGCAAGCCAAACTTGTCTAGTTAGAGGGGGTCCCTACAAATCATGCATTGGTTACACAAGAATCTAAGAGAAAAGGGAAGAATAAATCTAAACCTAAGAGAGAGTCAAATGAGACTTCCATTGAGATTTAGAAGAGGAAAATCCCAATAAGAAGAAATTAAGTTGTGTATATTGTAAAAAGAAAGGACACGATGA
This sequence comes from Sequoia sempervirens, assembly GCA_007258455.2. Lineage (NCBI taxonomy): Eukaryota > Viridiplantae > Streptophyta > Pinopsida > Cupressales > Cupressaceae > Sequoia > Sequoia sempervirens. The sequence continues at coordinate 13,134 of VDFB02111384.1, read as the reverse complement.
CCATCATTATTATATGAAGAAGATTTAAGAAATTTCACACCTTCAAAAAAACAATATCCCACTACCCTCATCTATAACTCCTCCTTCTATAGCCTCTTCATCTTCATCTCCATCATCAGCCAACCCTACATAGTTAGGAAATGCAAGGTTTGCAAGTGGTAAAGGAGATAAACACTACATGGGTAAAGGAAATGCATCAGTGACTTCTCCAGTTCATTCTGGTCATGATAAATGGTTTTTAGATTCCAAAGCATCTCACCACATGGCTTCTAGTCCAGGCTATCATTTTTTTGGGTCTTCATCCTACTGACACTTCCAAAATTTTGTTGGGAATTAATAAGCTTTCAGATGTTGTGGGGGTAGGAAATGTTCATTTAGGTGATGGTTGTTTTAGGGATGTATTGTGTATACCTGAGTTGCACACAAATATTTTCCCCATGTATCAGATCACTCATGGTGATGTTTCAAAGACTATATGACTCACTACATATTCTATTTTCATTAGAGAGGTAGATACTATAAAATTCATTCTAGTTAGTAATCTTGATCACGAGTCTCATCTGTATACCTTTTCTCACTTTTTTGATGATGATGACTATGTTCCTCGCACTCCTCTTGCTAGTGTTGACAACAACTCCATGGGAAAAGTTGGTCATGTGAACTTTGGAGTTCTTTAGACTCATGTTGATACATCTCCTATTTCTTCAAAGGTTGATCTTTCAACACAACAAGATATTTTTGATCCCTCAGATCTTGTTTAATTGGATGAGTATTTGGAAGGCATCTCAAATTTGTCTGTGGAGTCTCATCTTGCATATTTGGGAGATATACTTGAGGGGAATTCTCTCCTCTTTGATGACAGTTTCAACATGGCAATTGATACATTTGGATTGTCTTTGGAGCTTGACATTGTTGAGCCATCACCTTCACTTGATTTGTCACATTTCTTGGTTGTTTTCTTATCATGATTATGTGATGGATTATTCTATTTAGGGATTTCCTTCCTTTTTTTCAGTTGTACATGGAGTGGCTTCTTCATCACCTAGTGGACATGTTTCTTCCTAAGTGGAGAGTAGTTTCTTGTAGGCATTGGATCATCTTTTTTTTCAGGCATACTTCATTGACATTAAAGATTCTTCAATATGAGGGGATATGATATCTCCTTTTTCCCTTCCTATGGGATGAGTACTGATTGTATATACATGATGTATGTAGTCCTTGGGGGTATGATTGAGTCCTCCATCCATGCATCTTGTCTTGTTTTTCTTTTCACTCTTTTGGAGAGGGGTTTTTTCCCACTGGGTTTTTCTCCTTTTCTCCGGTTGTGAGAGATTGCATTGTAAATGGGTGCCTAACATGGTTGTGTAGCTAGGACCCATATTGCATTTTAAATTTTTTTCTTTTTTGCATCTTCATTCTCCCTAAGTTTTCACTTAAGGGGGGGTGTTAGTGTATTTAAGTTTAACTTAGGGTAATTACTCTGGGTGGTTTGTTCCTTAGAGTAGTTTTCTTACCCATTTGATGTTTTCACGACTTTAAAAAGCCTGTACCATATATAATTTATTCATCTCATATTTTTCCCTCTTTCTGGTGAAATTATGCACTTTGATTCTCTCATTTTTCTGTGAAGGATTATCCTACAAATGGTGATCTTGGGCTACACCTATAGAAATATATCCTCTTGAAATTTTACATTTAGAATTGTACCTATATTTTATAACCTTCAATGATGAGTTTCATAGAAAAATATGGGTGTTCTTGAAACAAGAAATGGAAGTCCTTGTTGGACTAATTAGGATGATTAGTTGATAATTAATTAATCATTAATTAATTATTAGGTCCCTTATTACTTTATTTACTTAAGCTAAACTTAAGAGTGCTTTATTATCATTAGATTGGGCTATTTATATGTCAATTTGTCTAGCTGCATGAGATTAGGACACTTGTCACAATCCAATCAAATCCTCACCTAGATTTTTCTTTTTGCTTTTAAATAAGCATTCATTATTTTACTTTTTAATTATCAAGTCATGTAATTGAATATTTAATACAAAATTAATATTAGATGCTTGTGTCGATCAATCATTTTCTCTTGGTTGTACAAAAAATTAGTCTCTTTGATCTATCAATTGTGATATGAGTTTTGACTGCAACTGATTTTTTGGAGTTATGGGGTCAACTATCAACTACAACATGGTATAAAAACACTAGATCTATGGTCCTTCCTATAAAAATTTGGAGAGATCCAACCTTCAGGAAAAATGTCTCATCCTAGAGTGAAACAAGCATCACTGTTAAGTCTAGAATAGCCAAAACCCTAAGAATGTCTATCTATTTTTAATAAAAATAAAAGAGAAAAAAAGAGAAAAAATAATAGACCTACCTAGATCTCAAGGTGAAATATGTATGGTCGTACAACCATATAACAATATTTCAGACCTATGTAGGCCTCCTCTAGTACAAGAACGACAAGTGAAGGTATGGGTATTTTAAAAAAATGTTTTTTTTTTGGAAAATAAGGTTTTAAAAATAAATTGAAAAAGAAAAATCATTTTCAAAGGTCAAAAATGTTGTGTATTATACAAACCTATGCAAGCCACATGTGGAATCATACTTGCTTTCTTTTCAATAAAGTGATGTACATGAACCACCCATTGGCATTCTCAACCACCAAAGGTAGCCCTAGTGTTGAGAAGTCAACACTGTAAAATGAATGGTGTCACTTTTAATATATGATAAGGGGATATATGAGTCAGTGAAACATATTATATCAAACATTCTACCACTTTTTGGTAACTTTGCAAAAACTCAGTGGTGTACAATGGTAAAGAATATGATCTTGTTGAGAAACTTCATAATATTCTAGCAACTATTTCCCTTTGAGACTTGATTCAAACAAAAATTACATAGCATGAGATGCTCCAAGAGGCTTTGTAGAAGATTGATGTCTCAACATTTTTCAAACAAAATGGTGTAGCCACCTTGTTTGACTATATCCAAGTGAAAAAAATGGATATTACGTTCCCTCAACATGAATTACTGTCACTTGAGATTCAAAAAAATCATGAAGCTTTAATGATAACATTGGCCAATAATAAATTTTGGGTCAGGCGTACTCTCATAGATAATGGATTAGGTCTTAATGTTTGTAGCATTCTGTAGTAATGGAAAAAGTATCCCCTTTTCCTTACTTGATTCAGGAATAATTATCATTGAATTTTAACCTAATTTTTCTTAGGTTTAATGTTGTAATGTGTTACACATTCACATTGACCTTGGGCCCCTTTTTAATAAAATCTACTTAATTAATACCTTTTTTTAAGTGTTGTAACACACTTTCACATTTATATAGGGTCTTCTTAATTAATTGTGGTTAATTAGAGTTAATTAGCCCCTTTAATTCATATTTAAGCCTTATTTGTGACACCTCCCAAGGATCTATCCCATAACCCATAATTAAAATTACATAACATTTAATTGGGAAAATTTGAGGTCATAGAAATTGGTACTAGGACCCATTCACCCTAGGTGGCGAATGGGTCCTCACTCTATAGGACCTCCCTTTCTTTGCTGATTCTACATGGGTTTTTTATGTACTTTCATTCACCAAAGGAAAGGTCCTAGAAAATTGTGCCAAGACCCATTCACCCTAGGTGGCTCAGAATGGGTCCTCCCTTAATAAGGACCCCGTTTTTGTATTTAATTCTTGTGGGATTTTAATAAAATTTACCTCTAGATCTAGTGTTGGCTTGAATTGCTTGAATTTTGGGGTTAATCTCTTGATTTAGTATAAATATGGGGTTAATTCACATTGCTTCTCCTAGCAAGTTTACATGAGGCCTAACCATTCAATTTTTCAAGCACAAGAGTTCATGAGAGCATTTCCAAAGGAATTTAGAGGAAAATTATCAAGGTTTTATTACAACAATTCAAGATTATTTCATCATGACAAGGGTTTAGTGCATTCATGCATGTTGTTGAGCTAAGATAGTGGATGTAGCATTGAAGATCTACATTAAAAAAAAAAAAAATCACATCTAAGATCTACATTCTTCATGGCCACTGCATGTTATATTGTAGATTTATACTTGAAGACAACATCCAAGGTATCATTAATTACATATTCCATGTTCATGCTTCAATTTAACTATTTCATCATTTTGTTTAATCACCTACAAGGGGTTTGACTTAAGTAAACCCCTATTCACTAAAAATCAACAATTTTTTCTCCTCTTAAGTGTGTGTTTGCATATTTACAGGTTGGAGATCAAGTGGAGAGGAAGTTTAGAGAAAAATTGTCAAAACTGTCAAGTTGCACTTAGATTGACCTTCAAAGTACAAGAATAAAGAATTGAAGATACAAAATTTATTACAAGTTTTCAGAAGTTGACAACTAAGAATCTGAGAGTGTAGACATTGAAGTATAAAACCAAAATCCCAGTTTCATAAACCCTAATAGGAACCCTAAAGGTGAATGAGTCCTTTGTGCCCTAAAAATAGGCTTCTTATAGCAAGGTACACACCATTTAAGCTCTCAAAACCCCCCTCATAGTTTTTATAATAGTTAGGATTGATTTATGATTGTTATATAGGAATTTTGGCCCTCATAATTGTATATTTCATAGCATTAAAAATTAGTGGTTCATTATCTTGATTCATTTCACTTTCATGAACCCTATTTTTTTCACCATGAAACACATTCATCTTCTAGATAAAATTAGCGTGGATAAAAATCTCACATAACGTAATGGTATTTCTATTAGTGACTTTGAAAATGTTAGTAGGAAACCATTAGAGACAATCATGCTACCCATTAAGGTAAGATCCATGGTTTTTCCTACCCCTATCCATATCATGTCGAGAGCTCTTTAATATAATTATGTCCTTGGTAGACCTTATATTCAAGCCATAAAGGGAGTCCCATTTACTCTTCCTTATGAGTTGAAGTACATATATATATATATATATATATATATATATATATATATATATATATATATATATATATATATATATATATATGGAAAAAGTTGAATAAAAACTACAAGTCAAAGTCAAAAATAACACTTCCAAATTTTTAATATTTTGATCCCAACTTCAAAGGTAAAATCTATATAGGGTATGTGGAGGATCATCATGGAAAAGCAGTTCTATGCAATAAAAATTTTAGAAAATTGAAGCAGGTTCCTGAAAAATTTGAATAAGTTATCTATATTATTTCAAAAATATGCAAGAATAGAATCTATAGAAAATTGAATGAAGTTTCTAAACTACTAGTTTTTTTTTTTTTTAAATCTATTTGGTGAAATTTTTAAATTTCAATGTAGTAGTACTTAAATTTTAGGAAAAATAAGAAGCAAAGGTCCTGCCTAACCACCCCAACCACAATAAAATGATAATATTTTTTATAAGATTTTAGATATAAGTAGAGGACTCACCATTCGATGTGATGCATATTTTTGTAATTTTTTTTCCAAGTAAATAATTAATTATGAATTTTTATTGGCAAATTTTTAAAAAATATAAAAAATTATGTCTCCACCACCTTAACTTCACAAAAACCATGAAATTCAATTTTTTTTTTAGTCCTATAGTATGTGAAGCATAGAATGTGATGCATGTTTCAGATTCAAAAAATGTGATACCGTTTGAAAGCTATAGGTTTTTTTTTAAAAGTCGTTAGCCACAAACCCTACACATAGCCATGATATCGCCATTTTTTGGCCCATCATGATCCTGCACATACCTTCTATATTAAAGATAATCATGATTTTATTTCACCTATAACAAAAATATTAGATGATAATTTGGGTTCATTAGATTTTATACGTTCCCTTGTAGGACAGTACACAATCTCACAATATAAAACTAAAGAGTCATGTATTTCATTTTCCCAATCTTGTTCTACATCAACAAATCCAAAAATATCATCCCATGATGGTTATGGACCTGGCTCTTTATATTTTTCCCCTCATGTGTTAGTGATACCTAAATTTAGAAAGATTAGAAAGGATTAGCATTATTCTAAAAGAATCAATCCTTCTTAGGAATATTTAAATAATGCTTCATCTAAGTTAGAAAAGTGTTATGGGTTTGGGTATAAAATTATTTCTAAAAGTGGATATAATGAAAATATAAAACATGGAGATAGGGATCATGTGAAGTATATACTATACCATTCTAAAAAGGGTTTATGATTCCAACCTTCATCCCCATCTTCATCTCATGCTCAATCATCTACTATATTTATGACTTCTTGTGGTAAGCAAGCAAGCTTTCCTTCACAAGAGAAAATAATTTCTCCTAATACTTATCCTATACCAAAGTAAGAGCATATTTTGTTGAGGCTTCTCAAAGCCCACTTGATTAATCTTCCTCTTCCAACACAAGAAATTTTATAGAAATAACTCATTTTGTGCATATCATCAAGTGCATAGCCATTCCACTAATGAATTTTTCAATGAGTAGTAAAATACAAAAGCTTGTTGATTGTGGTGATTTTCCATTTGTTGATGCGCCTAATCAATCTAAATAAAAATGATCTTCATTCTATGGTGTTGCTCCTCAATAGGTGGCATTTGTAGCTTCATATGTTTTCTCATTGTCATTCATGGTGGTACAATATTAAGTGCAACCATATTTCATCTATGGTAGCAACATGATAGTCTCTCGCATGCTTTTCCTCATCTCTACACTTGGGGGGAAAGGATAACTAGTTTTGGGAGGTGTGTATGAACTTTTCAAGAATCCTCTCTTCCCCTCTACTTTTTTTAAATACCAACATAGAAAGCATGTTGATATTTTAAGGGGGGCATCTCACCCTATCCATTCCATAGAAATCTTGTCATTTGACTTATTGACATACCCTTTTAGTGGTGGTTTTGTTATAATTCCCCCTAACGCATGGTTATTAATTTGTCCCCTATGATTTTGAGCATTAATTCATCTCTTGTAACATTAAACCTTTATGCACTCCTTGAGGCATGGTTATCAATGTTTTCCATGGATTTGGCATAACAGAGTTTCCTAATTCATGAAATTGAGAATTTTTACATTGCCACCTAGTATAATGCACCTTGATTTCTAGTGGAGCCATTTGTTTCATGAGTGATTTTAAATCCTTATGAGAATATGATTTTAGTTAAATAGCACACTCGATAGATGACATTTTGTATTTGAGAAAAATTTAAGCTTGAGGTCTATTTACCTTATTGAATCAAATCCTTTTTAATACTAACATTTTTTGTGGTTTATTATGTTTTTATATTTTTTCTTATGTTACTATTTGTCTACTTGATGTAGGAGCATCCCTGGTTGTAAAGCAATCTTATATCAACCAAAAAAAATTCTTTCCTTGCATTTTAGTCTGTAGTAGTTTCATAATTTCATTCTGCATTTCACCACATTATTATTTCTTAGCTCATGAAGTAGGATATGGCATCTTTATGAGGTCATCTACACCATATCTATATTTCAAATAATTTGTATTTTTTTATTGAAAGTTATTTCTCTTAGAACTTCACTGTAATTCATAGTTAGAGCCTTTAGGGTCGACCTTGTCCAGATTTCATAGTGTAGACCTATTTTAGAGTGTGCAAAGATTAATGGATTATCATGCAAGCTATTGGTGTGAATGGGATTATTTCCTAACTAGTTATTAGTGAGGGCCTATTCACATTATTATAAGTTTACTTAGGATTTAAGTTTCCTACTTTTCATTTCTAGAAGTTAGTTATAATGCCCGACCATGTCTCATTATTTTCTTTTAATTATCTAGGAATTTAGTAATTCTTTCATGCATTTGATATTTTGCATTGAGAAATTAATGTTTGTGTCCTAGGTTGTTATGACTTAGTTGTTTCATGTGATAGGATTAAGACAATTTTCATGATCTTGTCTATTCATAGTTCTCTCCTTGCTTATACAAGCAAGTCTCTTCTACATTTGTAAATCATCTCAATTCATTGTTTTTCACTTCAGGTGAAATAGCCTCTTCGTGTGTTGCTTCTCTCTTTTGTGAAGGCTTTTTTTTTATTTGTAGATGTTCCTAGAAGCCTTCTTCAACATGGTATCAGAGTGTTCATTTACAACCCCCTTCCATTAAGAGTGTTTTCTAGAGATGTGTGAGATCAAGTTTCTTTGATGCAAGCTATTTTTATTGGAGTCGTTTTCATTTTTTCTTCATAATTTTAGCTTCCACTCATTTCCATAGGAAAAATGATTTCTAGGTTTTTAGCTAGGGTCAAAATATCAACTAGATATCTACTAGATTTTGCAGATAGTAAGAAGATCTAAAGAAAAATGATGTCCAAAAAGTGTTATACATCATTTTTCTATACGTTGAAGGTCAAAAGAATTTTATTTTTTCATCTTCTACTTGTTGGATCAAAAAAATATTTCTAGGTTTCAGTTATTGTCTACTCAAATTTAATAGATTTTCTAGAAATCAAATCAAAAGGGCCACGTCTACATTGTCAACTAGCACAATTTATCCCATATTTTCAAAAATTCATTAACTTGAGTATATAGTGTCCAATTTTTAAAATCTTTATATTGTCAAAAAGATAATTCTACCCTCTACATAAATTTGAGGTTATTTTCATCATGGAGGAAAATATGAACATTCATCAATGCATGCACTATTTCTTTTTTTTTCTTGCATTAGGTTTGTATTTTCTCTTCACTTCATTTGGGTTGCTTTTCTAGTATTTTTTCCTTTTGTGGAAATTTTGAGCATCATTTGTAAGTAGTTTATTATATGTAAAGGAACTAAGATAAAGTGCCACACTATTGTACATGTATTTAGTGGATTTTGTACATAGCTTTGTGTTATATTTTGTACTTGCACTTTATTATAAAGGGCCATGGGAGGGTTGTGTAGTGCGTTTGTTATTTTTTATCACACCTTTGTCACTTGAGAGTCCCTCCATGACAACAATGAATCCATGTGATTCTTCCTTCATGCATGTGTGTCTTGGTTTTGTACACCCTTTTTTTAGTTGCAAGTACTTTCTTGTACACTTTTAGATGTTTCTTCTCCTTCATACATTACATGGTGATACATAAAGTTTCAGTGGATGTATCGTGCCTCTCCCAAGTCAGCATTATGGGAGGTATTATACTATTCATGCCAATGCTTCCTTGGGTTTTCTTTGGAGTGAGATATGTACTAGTACTTGTTACTATGTTCTAGGCGGATGCAACAACTAGTTACCCATGCATTTCGGTGTGATGGAGCATTTACCATATGGACACTCTTGCATTCTTGTTTTGTGGAGGAAAAAATTTATCCTTGTTTGATCAGTGTTCTTTAGACTATTGGCACTTGTATTTTTGACTTACATTGGTTGAGTAGTGTCATTGGGGTTACTTGTATAGATTCATGTGTTATTTGTATCTTCGATTTATAGATGTTTTTCCTTTGTTTTCCATTTAATTATTATTTGAGTAGTGTCATTTGGGGCACTCATATAGATTGTTGTCCTCTTGATCATTATCATCCTATTTTTAGAGGAGGTTCTTTAGTTTCGGCACTATAGCAGCCATCTTTAGATAATTTTTGTAGCTTCTTCATGTTCCTATTCTTTTTGGGACATTTTTTTGGAGGATTCTTAGTCCATCTTGTTTTCTTTTTTGTGAAGGAGTTTTATCCCACTAGATTTTCTCCTTTTCTCTATTTGTGAAAGATTAGTTGCATTTTCATTTGTACATGGGTACCTAACATAGCCTTGTTGTCGGGACCCATCTTTTCATCATTTGAATAATAACTACACTCCCAAGTTACACTTATGGGGGGTGTTATTGTGAATTGGGTTATTTTCTAACTAGTTCTTAGTGAGGAGATATTCACATTATTATAAGTTTAATTAGGAGAAGTTTCCTAGTTGTCATTTCTAGAAGTTAGTTATAAAGGGGCATGTCTTTTTATTTACTTTTATTTATATACCTTAATTTAATAATTCTCTCATGAATATAATATTTTTCATTGAGAATTTAGTGTTTGTGTCCTAGGTTGTTATGACTTGTCAAAATCTTGTCTAATCCTATTTCTCTCCTTTCCTATATAAGCAAGACTCTTGGGTATGTGCAGGATCATCATGGAAAAAATAGGCCCTTAAGTGGAAAAAAATTCAGAAAAATCAAAGTTAGGAAAATTGATGTAAAAATTTGAATAAGTTATCTATATTATTTCAAAATATGTAAGAATAGAATCTATAGCAAATTGAATTTAGTTTCTAAACTACTAGGTTTTTTTTTTAAATAAAATCTATTTGGTGAAAATTTGAAATTTCACGCAAAGAGTACTAAATTCTTCGTGGAAAAATAAGAAGTAGGTGTTTGCATGATCACCCTAACCACAATAAAATGATAAGATTTTTTTTATAATATTTTAGATATGGGTATGTGCAGACCATGAGCCAAAAGTGGCAATATGATGCAAGTGGCCATAACTATTTTTACCCAAAATTGATGAAATGAAAAGAGTTTTTAAAGGAGATTCTTAGCTTCCCAAGAATATATAAATTATTCCTTTACTAATTTAATAAGTAATTTTATTCATTTTCTATTCAAATTACTAATTAAAGTCCTCCATTGATAGACCGACAAAACATCTATAGCTTTCTGTGTTGTATCACATTTTTTTTTAATCCAAAACATGTGTCACATTCTATGCTTCTCAGATACCATATAGGATTAAAAAATAAAATTGAATTTAATGAATTTTTGACCTCAAGTTATAAGTGGTTTCCATATACATTTTTATATTTTTAAAAGTTATAATAAAACCATAATTAATTATTACTTTAAAATTGAAAAATATGCACTACATTAGTACGAGTCCTACTTTATATCTAAAATCTGGCAAAAATTATTATCATTACCTTTTATCGTGGTTAGGTGGTCAAACAGAACCTACTTTATTTTTCCTAAAATTTATACCACTGCATTGATATTCTAAATTTTCACCAAATAGATTTCTATTTTTTAAAAAAATACCTAGTTTAGAAATTGCATCCAATTTGATACAGATTCCATTCCAGACATTTTCTAAAACAAGCTGGGATAACCTATTCATCTTTTGCTGTCAAGTCACTAACCCTGAGACATTTTTCTGAATTTTTGCCACTTACAAATTATTTTTCAATGATGATCATGCACATACCCATATAAGTAGAGGACTCATGTCCCGATGTGATGCATATTTTTTTGTAATTTTTTTCCAAGTAAATAATTTATTATGATTTTTTTATTACAACTTTTGAAAAGTATAAAAACTTGTTGTCTAACCACCTTAACTTGGTCAAAACTTCATGAAATTCAAATTTTTTTTCAATCCTATAGTATACAAAGCATAAAATGTGATGCATGTTTTGGATTCAAAAAATGTGATACAGTTTGAAAGCTATAGATGTTTTTCAATTAGCCTATCAATCAGGGCTTTAGTCATAATTCAAATAGAAAATAAATAATAATAATTTATTAAATTCAAAGTAAAGCATAATTTATATTGGTGGAATGTTGAGAATTTCCTTTAAAATACCCTTTTCATTTCATTAATTTTGGGTAAAATAAAATTCGTCAGCCACATACCCTACAAATACCCATCATATTGCCACTTTTTGGCCCATCATGATCCTACACTTACCCTCTTGTACATTTGTAAATCATATCAATTCCAATTCTTTTTCACTTTTGATGAAATAGCCCCTTCGTGTGTTGCTTCTCTCTTTTATGAAGGTGTTATTTTGGTCTACACATGTTCTTGGAATCCTACTTCAACAAAAGCTTGGTTTTAATGGGATCTATCTTGGAGATCCACAATTTATTTCATTTCATAAAGGATTATCTTTCATATTTTAAGGTTGACCTACACGTTTGATCATCTATCAGGTTTTGTAAACCCTTGAAGCTAATGTGGACCTTCACTGGAGATGGAGAATCATATTTAAGATCATTTGTAATTCATTAGAAGATGGTCAATTAGGATGAGAATGGTTTATGATTTTCATGATTAGAGTTTAAATTTAAAATTATATGAGAAATTTAAACCCTAATGGATTGATTGATTGGATCAATGAAATGGAGGAATAATTTGAATATGAAGAAATTTAAGTTCCGAAAAGAGCAAGATTTGTGAAAACAAAGTTGAAGGGGCATGCTGCTTTATGGTGGAAAGAAGTTCAATTAGTGAGGAATAAAAGAGGAAAGTTGAGTATCATAAAATGGGATAGAATGGTGATAAAGATGAAGAATCAATTTATACATGTTGACTATTAAATTGATTTTTTGAAAAGATTGTAGAACTTGAGGAAAAAGAAAAAATCTATGAATCAATATATTGAAGAATTCTACATGATGATCATTAGGACTAGGCCTAGTGAAGCAAGCAAAGAAAAGGTGGTGAGGTACATCAATGGAGTGAGAATGAACATCCATGAAGAACTGTGCCTAGTAAAGATGACAACCGTTGAAGCATATCAATTTGCATTAAAGGTGAAAGAGAAGTTGCACAAGGAGTTTCAACAAATACATAGAAGTGCAAGAGAAGCATTCAAGAGGAGTGGATCACAAACCAAATAAAGAAGACCTTATGTAGAAAATAAAAAGGATGGGAAACATGCTACTAAAGTGAAGAGAAGGGAAATAATTCATACTATAGAGGAAGAGAAGATAGAAATTTATATCATAGTGACAAAGGAGGTCATAATTCATATTGCAATGATGGATACCAGAGAGATGAAGAAAGATTTGAGAGGAGACCATTTAGAGGAACCTATTTCAAGTGTGGAGGTGAAGGACATAGACCATTTGAATTCCATTAAGGAAGTACTAAAAAGAAGACTAAGCATGCAAGAAGAGCAGCTTATGTGGTTGAAGAACATGTTGAATCCCCTAATTCAGTTGGGAAACATGAGAAAGGTGAATCATTAGTGATAAGGATAGCTTTGATACTTGAAGAAGTGACTGAGAAACCACCTCAAAGGAAGATTTTGTTCAGAAAAAGATGTAAGTCTGGAGGAAAGGCATGCAAAGTTATCATTGATAGTGGTAGCACTTATAATCTAGTTTCAGAAGAGATGGCATCCAAGTTGAATTTAAAGAGATTGAAACATCCAAACCCCTATAGGATAA
>VDFB02111383.1:0-23553 GCA_007258455.2 Sequoia sempervirens | reverse complement strand
GGAAAATATCTATCAAAGCATAATTGTAAGCAACAAGCTATGGTCTATCATTTTTTTTTTCGTGTGAAATCCGTTTGATTTTATTGGTTTTTTTGTAGGTTTTAAATGCATTTTTTGGCGATTTTGCTGTTTTAAATGGGAAAAAATCGTTGACCAAAAGGTTAAAGAGTTTTTCAAAAAATTGGGGAAAAAATCATCCAGCCTGCAGATTTTTTAAAAATTGAGATTAATCGGGATTTTTTGTAGATTTTTGCTTCTATGGCCCACATTGCCAAATTGTCACACCCATAAATGAGTTTGAGACTCCATAATCTTTCCCCCGTTCCTAAATAAAAATTAGCACTATCATCCTAATAATGCCTCATCGCATTTAACCCCTATCATAGCCTCGCCAATGGCTCGATGAAAGAAGTGCGTGTAACAATACCCTATCGGACTGACTCCTAAGGCATCCTCCCCGATTGACTAATAGAGTCAACAAAAGCAAGCACATCGTTATAACAAATGAACATTGGTGGAACAAATGTTTGCATTCCCCTGATGGACCGATATAACCATGGATTATCAGGAATTAATATATATCAAGGGAATCGGTCTTGTTTACCTTGTTCATGGGCCAAAGGTGTATTAAGGGATTGGCACCCCCTTATGGTTTAAAAACCTGCACTTCTAAGAATTAACAAATCATTCATTGATTTCATAGTTATTTTTTCATAAAACTCATAGTCACAACATTTAGAACAGTCACAATGGATTTCAATGAAACAAAAGGAAAATTTTCATAGATTCACTATTCTATATATGATCATAATACTTTTCCTAGAGATCATGAGAGTAATTTTATAAAGGCATGTTGTGGAAAACATTTATGAAATTTGCAGACATCTTTAGAATACAATATAAAGATGATATAGTTGAGAATCAAAATATTGAGGGATAGCATCTTACCTGATCTGAACCCATGGAATTATGGTCATTCAATGCAGAAACTATATGCTTAACAAAGGCAGCCAACTGCAAAACTTTCTCAGTGAGATAGTTTAAGCAACTCATTATATGTTGGTAGTCTTCATTTGAGTTGACATAATTTGGAGAGGCTCTTACTGGACGGTCAATAGATGGTTTTGAAATCTCTGTTGACGAACTAGATTTCCTCTTGATACAAGTATTAGATTTAGTACGATCTATTGTTTCCATATAATTGACAACATCTTCTACACTTGCTTCTCTATTATTGTTTTCCACCTAAAATACAATGTCAATTTCAACATATAGTTAGTTCAATAAAAAAATGAAATAAATAACACAATGTAAATTGAACCAAAAATCCATACACTTACTCCACATTTGTCCATTTTGGCCTGCAACCCGCCTTGGCCAAATGTATATCCAGTCCTCACATTATCTCTTGCTCTCTTGCCTCTGTTACTATTTGTCAAATATTCTTCGGAATGCATACTTTCTTTCAATGCCTCCCACTATTTGGGAGATAGAGTGGAGTCTAACATCTCTTTTCCATCCATGATTGTTTTTTTGCAATTGTATCTAAAACTATTCATCAGAAGTCTCATCTTGTGCTTGTAATATTTTCTAGAGATTTTTCCACCAATAGTGTCAAAGGAATTTTCCATTTTTTGTATAACATATTCCACATTTCATCGATCTTTCTCTACAAAATTTGATTTACAGATATCCAAATGTGCCCTACATCTTATGCCCAACTCGGAGGCCCACCTTGTAGCATTTTTCCCAATGGGTTCACCATCTCTTGATACCTCAACCAAGAATGGCTTCTTCCCTTCTAATATTCTTTCTTTTGCATTCCTCTCTGTAGATCTGTATAAATCTTGACTCAATCTTTGTCTTTTAACATAAGCAGACACATTTTATGTTTCACCACTACAAATATTTTTGGCTTATCCTCTAATTCCTTCAAAAGTTGTAGATGCGACAAGTGTACTCTCAGGCACATCAAATGCAAACAGACTCTCTTCATGACTTTGATTAACCAAAACTTCATGCTCCTTGGCCACATCACATGTGGCATGAGTAGGTAGATCACTAGTGGTCTCCGTAGATTTCACTTCATCACAACTATTTTTTTCACCAACTTCATTTGTTGAATCACAAAAGCGTTGGCTTCTACGAGCTAGCAGCATTGTATATTTACTTTCTTTTTGTTTTTTCTCTACATTTTCTCTGCTCTCTTTTTCTTGAATGTAAAACAAATAGAAAAATCATATCATGTCTTATATACATAAAGCTCTTGCCTATAAAATTTCATTAAACAGTATTAAACAAATAATTTACTACTTAGTGGATTTACAACTTTCTTGTTTGACGTCAAACCAAGATGTGGTCTAAATATTCATTATTCTTGGCCACACATTCTTCATGAAAACGCTCATAATCTGTCACTGGAATTTCAACATTGTGATCACTATCATCTAATTTGTGCCTTAAATTATTTTTCTTCATTCACTAATGTCCACAAAAACAATAATGTATAAATTAGCAACTTGATACAGAGATAATTAACCGTAACAAAAATTGCATAAATACAAGTTTATAAGGTCTCAGTTTTAATGAATAGTCACTAAAACACGTACGAAGTCTAAAGCACTAAAAATAACAACAGTCATTAGATGTTGTGGGTATTTCAGTCAATGGATATTAAATAATGGTGCCTTGCAAAAATGCCAGTTGCATTAAAAACTTAGCAATGTATTTGAATCAATCCATCAAATCTTTAGCAATAATGTTTTCATTCATGGTTCAATAAAAAAATCTATATTACCAAATTTTAATTGGACATGAACTTGTAGCATGGTAACCATTTTGTACAACTAAACCAATGCTTTGCTTAGGTGATAGCACCATCACTAGGAAATGTCTATGGTATTTGGTGATTCTTACTTTTTTTGTTCTGTTACGTAACAATTTGTTCATAACATCTAGATACATTCATGAAGGGGTATATTGCATGAAAAAGAATAGATATGTTGGAGTGGATAGTAAGTTACAAGCAAGGAATGCCATGACTTGAGGACTAAGTAGTCAAACAACAGTGAACTTCAAGATATATGCAAAACAGTGAAGAACATTTGATCAAAGCAAGAAAAAGCAATGACCTAATAGTATATAAAGATACATATGAGACAATGATTTCTAGTGTATAAAGTCAGAAGCACAAATGTTGATAATAGTGATATCACTATTAAAAAGAATGTGAAGACAACAAAGGATGTCAGCAACATGTAATGCAAAAATAGTGGGGATATAATGAGGAAATGCTTCTATTGCAATGGGGAATCACTATATTGATGCCTTGAGCATTGACAAAAAATAGTGATCAATCATCAAGGATTGTATACTACTACTATAAACAGTGAAAGAATAGAGAACAAAAGACCATATGAGTGAGGAAATGAGTGCCACAGTGGGTGAAAGATCCAAGAAATGAAGACAACAATGAGAAATACTTTCATGGTAGTGAGCAGTTAATGCCAAAGCAATTCACAAGGCAATGGTATACAATAATATTACAAAATAGGGCTAAAGATAATGCCATATGTAGGGAAGACAATGCTATTTTAGTAAAAAAGTGTAAAAGAAAACATAGAAACAATGTTTAACAATGCTTCAATGATGGCTTTTATAAAGGATGCTAGAACAATGACAGTGATAAAGAACATATATAAAAGCAGTAAATAGTCCAGAGGAGCTGTCAAGAAAAGATCATTGTCGAAGTAAAGCAATGATGGTATACATATTCATATTGCATACAACGTTTATATATGAAAACATATTCATATTGCATTCATATAGCAACTTTGTTCAACATTAAAGCTTTGACATAGGTATTAGTTTGAAGGTCTGTGTGCTTAAAACATAAAATAGTATTAAAACAACATAAAAGTCTTACATAAAAGGTCATAAAATGGGGCTCATCAATAATCATCTGCATTTCCAACAAGATCATAATCCTGATCACTCGTGTCTACATCTACTTGATTTTATCCCTCATCCTCATTTGTGACATGCAATACATTATCTCTCCCAATTTCTTCATTGGTAATCAAAATCTCTTCTTCAAACAGTCCCTCATTGTCTTCATCCACTTCTTCGAATGTTTCTTGTAAATTAACATATTCCCCATCAGGCATTACATCAAAAAATTTCGTGAATTTTCATCTCGAACGAGACTCTTTTTGAATGAAATATGACCAACTTGGGCTTCTTACATCATCAATTAGAAATGATTGGTTAATTTGAAGAGGGGAAACATACAACTCATTTTTCTTTGATAAAAATTATCGTGTTTTTGCACATACAAATCCATACTCATCAAATTGTACTGTGGATGGTCGGATCCACTTACATTTTAATAATATAGGAATATTTTCACTAAAATCCACTTGAATAATTTCTTGGATGAATCCAACATAAAATCTCTTCTCAATTTCATGAAGAAATTCAACACTAACAACACAATTACAATTTGTCTTTCCTTTGTCTTTTTCTTCCACTCTTAAATGACTACCATAGGCCCACATTCCACTAAAACACATAGCTCATAAATGTGGAGGTTGTGTCCTCTGTTGTTATATCTTGACCTTATTCTTTTGCATCATTGATTGCATTAGCAATCCATTCTTCAAATTTTGGAAAAGAATCACCTCTAGTCAAATCATGATGTCTGCGCTTTTGAGGCCGATGTTGCATCCAAGTTTGATTCTCTTCATATTTTCTACATAGAATAATGATGCACAAATAGTAAGATTAATAATATAAATGTTAAATTATTGTGTAATTTTTTACCCATGCCACTTATCAAATGAAGATGTGTTTTGGAATAATAAAGGCAAGTATTTCAATTTCTTGATATGATAGCTTGAAGCGATATCCATTTCCTTCTAACACTTCACCTGCAACTCTCTCATCTTCATCATCATCCCATACACATCGATTGACATTTTTAAAATCCTTCATATATTATGTGAAAAATCCCATGGCCTCTTATATTGAATATCCCTTAGACATGTTGCCTTCTGGTTTTTCCCTAGTATGGACAAAAATTTTCAAAACCTTCATATATCATTCTATAGGATACATCCATCTCGTTCTTACTGGGCCACAATGCTCTAGTTCATATTCTAGATGTATCAAAAGATGCATAGAAATGTTAAAGATTGTTGGTGGAAATTCTCGTTCTAATAGACAAAGGACTTCAACAACCTCCTCCCTCAAACTATCAAAGTTCAAAGGATCTAATACATGTAAACTCATTCTCTTTAATATTAGGCCCAACCTTATAATTGCCAATCTTGGCCCCTTTTCCAAACTTGATATATTTACCACAATAGGTAAAATATTTTTGATTATGACATGATAGTCATGGGTCTTGAGCCCTCTTAAGCTATTAATGTCAGTTTGGCTTCTGATGTTGCTACTTATATATCTAGTGGGAAAGCGAGTCTGAGACATCAACTGTAAGCATTGTGCACGTTGTTCCTTTGTCCAGACATAAGGAGCACTAGGTTTTCTATATTTTTCATTATCGTATTTTTCAACCCAAATATTTTGACGAATCTTTATTTCTCAAAAGTCTTCACGTGATGAAATAGTATCAAGAGCACCAAAAAGAGTTTCTATAATAGCATAAGCTATATTTTTCTCAGTATGCATAAAGTCAACAGTATGCCTAATGGCTATCTCCTTAAAGTATGGAAAATTATACAATATGCACAACCGTTTTACACCGCTTTCATTACATGGATCATATCTACTGCCAGCAATCCCATCATTTTCAATAAATGACATTCTTTTTTTTCCATTCTCAACAATGTAATCACCTGTTATTAGCAATGGCACTTCACGATTCTCTTCTTGACCATTGAAACATGTTTTTTGTCGATGATATGGATGATCCATTTTAAGGTAAGCACGATGTCCACAATAAATACACTTAAGAAAACTTCTTGAGTTCCTCACAAAATCCTTAAAGTTGCAAGTAGGACATCCATGGTATCCATGAACAGAGAGACTAGACAATGTGCCATATGCAGGAAGATCATGAATCGTAAACAATAAGGAAGCTCTTAAAGTGAATTTGATTGAATGACCATCCCTTAAAGATTGAATTGCTTCAATTCCTTTCCAAAATTCCATTATCTCATCATATAATGGCTCTAGATAAGCATCTATTGTATTTGAAGTCACACTTTTCTTTCTTGGTATAATCAATGATAACATTAATAAAAATGGTTTAGTTGCTAACCATGGAGGCAAGTTATAATTTATTAGAAACACTGGCCAAGTTGACCATTTAGTACTTTGATCTAAGAATGGGTTCACCCCATCTAGAGCCAAACCCAACCTTATATTACAAGGATCTTAAGAAAAATTGGGCCATCTATTATCAAGTTCCATCCATGTCTTAGAATTAGGCACATGTCATTGTTTTCCATCAGTGCTCTTATTTTAGGCATGCCACTACATAAGTTCAGCAATGTCTCTACACCTATATACATTCAGAGTAATCATGGGGTTATCAAAAAGTGGAAAAGAACCTTTCTAGGAACCACAGTTGATTTCAACCCTTGTCTATACCTCGATTCATGAAATTTTGAACATTCACTCTCATTTGCAATATTTTTGTGAAATAATACACAACCATTCACACATTTGTGGATGTTTTCATATGCCAATCCAAGCTTACTAATTTTCTTTTTACATTGACTTCATTTTGTTGGCAATGTGGAGTCAGTTGGTAACAATGAACTTAATAATGCTAGTAATTGATCTACACTCTCATTGGTCCAACCATGCACCACTTCTGTAAGTAAAAATCTTCTAGCGATTGTTGGCAAATGACTTTAACTTACAAATTAGTATAAATGTTTTTAAAGCATCATCCATTGACTTGGCCCAATCATCATTTAGACCCCCATTTAACATTCTATCAACTTCAAACCCTTCGTCAAACATTTCTACCTCTTCATCTATGTTTTGTGCCACTTCATATCTCTCACAGTCTGCAATTCTATCATATCTTCATAATAATTGTAATCCCAAGGGCTTATACCACTATGCCCATATCTTATCATATGTTGATAAATCATATTTCTTTTTTTCACCTTTCCACCAAGACAATTTTTACATGGACATGGATATTTGTCAATGTCCCTCTCATCAGCTACTCTCTCATCATATGCATGATATTGATCAGTAGTCAACCTTTGACGCTGATCCATCTATAATATTGTGCATTCCATTATTAATTTAGTTTTTGATTTAAAGAAAAAACATAAATCTAAAAATAGAGATGCCAAAACATTGTTGAAAGTAGTCAATTTTAGTAGAGACCATAACAGAAAGAAGAGGATATAATGAGTCATTGTTCTGAGATCTATCTTACATTCATTTGAAGTTTACCTACTAAGAATGGAATATGCCTATTTTTCCTATCAGCTTACTTTCAGCAATGAGGGTTTCGAATTACCTCTGAATTCACTGCAGAGGGCTTCGCTGACTTCAAATTTGTTGCAGCAAACTCCGAATTCCTTGCCCGCCTTTTCAAAAGTCTCCAAGTCCTATCCAAACAAGCTTTATCGCCCATGCAAGTGCTTCAATACCTGTCCATGAGAATAACAAACATCAACAACAATCCAATTTCATTCCCATGCCAACAATTATACATTTTACAAGTTGTTTGACTTATAAATATAGACAAGTTATGTAAACCACTAGATAAATAGCATTTAAAGGTTTGTCGTCTCTGACTTATAATCTATTTTTGAGTTCAACTAAATCAACCATTTTTTTTGGTTTGTTTTCATGGTTGTTACTCATGTAACTTCTACTTTCATATCCCTTTGAGCTGCTTTTTGTATTTCTTTCTTCTGCATTGGTTGTGTTATGAAAGTAAAACTTGAAAGTGACCCTGCTGATAAGATTTGAGTCTTTAGTTGTTTACTTGTTTTTGTGATATTTGACTTTTGAGTCTTAATATATAAGCCCAAATGTTTATCTAGATTGATGTGGATCTTGCAAATTCCAGATACTTAAAGCCAAAACATGATTGAGCCTTGAAAGTGGATTGATCCACATATAACATTATGGTGAGTGCTAGAATGTAATGTTCATTGTGGGTCATGAATGAGTGGAGGTGATACAAAATATTTAAATATACCAGTAACAATTATATGGTGTTAATCAGTTAATGTAAATGTGACATAAGGATTTATTATATATAAGTGAGTTGAAGGCCAAGAATATTTTGTCTGATTGTCAAAGAGGACAAACTTAACATATCCATACACTCATAATTGATTTTGGATCACAAGTGTTTGTGTTCAAAATCATCTCTTAGAAGTACATGATATATATCTTCTACAAGTATTTCAACATGCTGCAAGTATTTCTTGACAAGCTTATCTCTAGGTTCACCTAACTTAGAATTACATGCCAAATGCTACTATGTTTTTTCCTTGGTGAGTTAGTTGTGTTCCTTTTTGTTCATAAGGAACATCTTTATAATTAATGTGGGTTTGTCTCTTTTGATGTGCATCCATTTCAGGCCTACAGTCAAATGGATTCCAGAGGGGTTGTGTTTGGTGGAGGCTCATCAGGTAATGTTTTGGAGTAATTCTTTAATTGGAAAATATATCCTTATTTTCTATAATTTTATTCTATTTGGTAGAGTGGCTCTAGGGATAAGGATCTTAAATGTTTACACAACTCTATAAAGAAGTCATGCTTTCTTTATAAGAGTGTCTCCAAAATTTACTTCCAAATTACCATGAGAAATCCCCTGAAAATTGTGGTTATAGGAGGGTGTGGGAGGTGTGCTCAGTGAATGCAATGTATATGTTGTCTAGAAAACAACTGAGTTGGTTCCTGCAGAAGTACTTTGGACAATTCGACTGACTAGATATGCATGCATTAGCAGTTTCAAGTGTAGCAAAGCCTATTCAATCATGGGAAATGTTAGGAGATTCATTTGTCTCTCTAACAAAGATTTTTTTCAACCATTGCAAATCTGCAACTAGCTTGAAACAATACCTTCATTATTGAAGAACTAGCATTCATCTTGTCATAATTCTTTGGCAGAACTGTAGTAACATGGGGATATTGTAAAGAATATTATAAATTAAAGGATTAACATTGATCTAGTCAAGCTAGGTAATGAACACCATATATATGTGGTATTTGTCTTCTTGGAGACAACAAGCTTTATTCAGTTATCCATTACTGATTCTTATTCTCTCTTATTTTTTTGTATGATCTATGCATGTTATTTTTCATTGTGCTAGTTGTTAGAATTGAAAATTTTCACATTTTTCACTAGCCTCCACCCACCAATCCTCCACATTCCATAGAAATTCATCACATTTTAATTTTATGATCAACACAAATTGTTGAAATTTGTGTGACAAGATCCATTTTGTAGCCCACATTGCCAAATTGTCACACCCATAAATAAGTTTGAGACTACATATTTTTTCCTAAGTAAAAATTAGCACTATCGGCCTAACAATGCATCATCAACGAAACCCCCATCATAGCCTCATCAATGGCCCGATGAAAATAATTCATAACCTAGTATCAATGTAACAACACCCTATTGGGCTAACTCATAAGGCATTCCCCCCGATAGACCGATAGAGTCAACAAAAGTAAGTACATCATTCTAACACATGAACATCAGTGGAATGAATGTCTACATTCCCCTGATGGCCCAATATGATCATAAATTATCAATAATTATTATATATCAGGAGAATTAATGTGTATCAAGGTAATATATTTTGGCTTCCCATCAGTAGACCGAAGGAAAATTGTTCATCGGTGGAGAGGGTGGCTATCAGTGGAATAAGGATTGCAATCTTGCCGATACAACGATGATGATTGATTGCTAACTGATGTTACATCTCAAGGCATCGTTGAGATATTTAAAAATAAATGGTTCCCCCCAATGACAAGACTGAAATGGGTGGTGTATTTATGAGCCAGAGTTGAAGTGAATTATATCACAAGTTGATCGCATAATTGTTGCATAGTCTGGAAGATTTCATGAGGACAAAAGCAGAAAGGAAAAGCTTGGAGTTCTCACGTAGTAGAAACTAGTGGAGGTGAGACCCAAGTAAGTACACCAATCTCAATTGAGGATTTGTATTTTTCAAAAGATTAAGAATTCAAATAATGGAGGAAAATGCAAAAAAACCCAAAGCTAAGAAACAAAAAACTTAGAAGAGACTCTTGAATCAAGACTTGATAGATCAATGTCTTGGGTCAAGGCCAAGACCTAGGAGGGGTGCTCAAATGAATCCTTCAATGGATAGATTATTAGATAAACATAAAGGCTTTGGGGATATTTGGACACCACGATGCGGGTATGAGCTTTTCATGTATCATTATAGGAAACAATTTAGGTTTCAGCCAGTCTACAACCCATGGAGGTTGAACTTGGGAAGACTCGTGGTGCCCAATGTGTTCGTAAATGTAGAATTAATTAAAGCTCTGGCTAGCAGATATGACCCCAAGAGGAGAACTATCCAAGCACATAATGGGGCTAACATGCTTATTATTTCTGAGGATTTAATTTCTAATGTGTTTCAGATGGAGTGTCTATGAACTTTCCATTCACGATTAGAGATATCTTGATAGAGTATCACCATATGGATACTAGCTACAAACAATGGAAACTACCCTTGCATAGGCCTAAGAATGAAGGAGGCCAACTCAAGAGGTTTTCGAGTAATGAAAACCCTCCTTTTCATGAGGACTTGTTTGAAGAATATTTCAAATACACTTATTATTTAGTTGGTCGGGTCTTGGGGGTAGAGGTCCCACCCCTCATGTCTTTTTCCCCAATGGTCTTAGTTGCAGACATACAAAGCAATGATGCTAGGTCATTCGATTATGCTAGATACTTTGCCAATTACCTAAACTAGGAGCTTGAAAATATTAAAAACAATAGTGAATATATTTATTCAAACATTATTCTCTATTCATGCATTTTCCCATGAATGAGGAACATGTTAGAAGGGTCTAGAGTAAAGAATTAACAATAAAAGATACAGATAAAAATGGGAACCTCAAACCTATACAAATGTGGACTTCACTGTGGGATAGTCGATTTGTAGATCTCATTATCTTTATTTTGAGGAGTTTTTGCCAAACCATTAATGGAGTGGCTAGGATATCCGCATGATTATAACTTATCCCCACAAGTGAAATTTTTTCTAAGACCAAAGGAAAATGACCAAAAGAAAAAGGTGGATCATAACTAGGGAGACTAGTATGCTTTCCTAACTGCACAATGATTAAGGTTTATGGGTTTGAAGGAACTCCACACTTGTTGCCACGACTAGTTCCTGATAGAATTGCCTACTTAGAAATTGTGAAGAAATTGGAAAAATCTGATGCCAAAAATATCAAAGGACACAACAAACAATCGATCATACCTAGTACCTTATGTTTTGGAGACTTTACAGTGGTTGCAAATGAGGGATATGAGGAAATTGATGCTAAATTAGCACAATATAACCTCCCTCTATGTAACAAAAGGAAAACATTTGATGCAGAAGGTTTTATTCACAAAGCAAGGTTATCACAGGGGTTATCAAGATATGAGCATGTATTCTTAGTTGAAGATGTAATCAGAAACCATGATGAAGCATCTACCACTAAAATAATGACTACGTATAATAGGGTTATGCTTGTAGAGGAATGGAAAAGAAGAAATGTCCTATCTTATTTGAAGGCATTTGGTGAAATACAAGATCCTCTAGCAATGATTTAGCAACTCATTGCTCATATGGATGAAGTGGTAAAGAATGTGCCTTCATTTGTCTTTGATGCCCCTCATGCAACCTATTCAGGAGTGTAGGCTGATGATATAAAGCCCTTAGATTATATCCCTTCACAACCAACTCCTGATGTGGGTTTTTCTGTAGATACTGATATGAGTGAAGAAGAGGAGAGTGATGAGGAAAGTGATGAGGAGGAAGAGAAAGTACAACAAATAAGTTCTCTTGTAATTGTACGGTATGAGTCTCCTCAGGAACACAATGTTGTAAGATTTGAAGCATCAGATGATGTTAGGGTCAAGGCTGGACAGGAGTTCATTTCTTATGGAGATTTTGTTAAGTCTCCTAAGTTTAAATCATTTTTTTATGAATATAAAGGCAAGAAAATGAGACAAAAGATGTAGGATGTCACTCCTGAACGAGAATCTATTGTTTTGAAAGAATTGAAAAAAGAAATAGACAAAGATATGGAGTCCATCACTCCCAAGAGAGGGAGAGAGTTACTCTAAGAAGCTGGAGTATTGCTTTTTCCCAAATGGGATATAAGCTCTACAATTGTGTTTGATAGTTTCAGAAAGAGAGGAGATAAAATAATGAATTTAACAGAGGAAGCAAGTGACAAGATGTATTCAGGATCTGGATACAATCCAGATGAGGCCACCTTGCTTATTTGGTCATTGTACCCCCATGACAAAAGACTAGTTGTGATTGATAATCCAAACCAAATGTTTGGACATATCTTGGTTCAAAGAGTAGGGGATACCAACCCCATGGAGACAACAAAGTTGAATTTCAATGTGGAAAAGTTCACCAAGGCACAAATTGATAAGATGGTTAAAGAAAATGATAGGTTGAAGAAGGAATTAGCACATCAAAGAGAAATATCATCTTCCTCTTCCACACTAGAATTGTATTCCCCATGGCTTGAGAAAGATAAGAGAGTATTAGATGCAATGGTTGATACAACTTATTGGAAACAGTGCCACCTGAAATCTTTGGAAAAATGTAAAGAATTGGAGAAGGAAGTCAAAACCATCAAGTATAATACTCCATCCGAAATGATAAAGGGAAGATTCAATAAGATGATGAAATGTGCAAATGAATATTGGAGGCAATTTAAACAGGTACACTTAGCAATAAAGGAGAATGAATTATTATAGGGGAGAATAATCAAAAAGAGACAAGAGCTTCAAGACAAGAAAATCCTGAAAGGACAGATAATGTAGACACATAAAAAATTGGTAGAAACACACAATGGATATCATAATAGGCTCATGAAGGATCTTGACTGCTTCAATTCAACTTTGACACTCTATGATGATATGGGAAATCTTTTAGAATATGATGATTGGAAGGAAGACTTTAATGTTCTTTTGACTATTGCATTACAAGAGATCAATGACGAGGATACAATTTTACAAAATACTCACAACCAACTCGAGAAGATGATGTATAGGGAGTATGATATGAGAGAAGTGATCTCCAATGCAGATACTTGTGCTGAACAAGAATACATTGATCACCTCTCTGCATTCAATTTGTTCCTCAACCAAACTATGGATACACCAGACACAACAGGGAAACCATTGGGATGAAAGGAGTCAACCGATAGCATGAGCACCATATCATGGAGTAGAAGCCTTGAACAGATCTTAGGTGGTCATGGACTTCTGCTCGGAGATCAACAAATCAATGCATTTAGTTGCTGTAATATTTTGTTTTCTTAATTATGTTTAGTTATCAAACAACATGACTTTTTGTAACGGGTCTGTAGCTTGTTGCCTCTCACATATATACCTCTCACATATATAAGAGAGACCAAGACCTGAATAGATCATCATCACATCATTTCCATTTTAGGGTAGGCATTAGTAAGAAGATGGATTGCACCATTTCGCCCATCCATCTCATATCAGAAACTACTATTATAATGCATATTATTCAAAGATAAATATAATGGAGAAGGTTATGCATAATTGTTATTTTTCTTTCAAGTGTTCAACCGTTGTGTGGATTTATATGCTTATATGTTATTTGGCTATCTCTGAAGTGGCTATTTATGTTATTGAAATTGAGTGTGTGGAAATACATTTAATTTGTCAATACACATTTGTTGTAGTTGTGTGACGTTGTTGACTGGTTTCAGTGTGCAGAAGAATTAAAATTCCTTTTAAGAAATAAAATTTGATAGGTTCCTATTTGGATTAAAGTCCTTTTGAATAGATTGTCTTAATTGGTTTCCTTTCACATTTGAATTAAATCCTTTCACAACTTCACAGTAGCATAAGGGGATATCACTAGGATTACTAAGAAGAGTCCAAATAACTGACATACTTGCACATTTTCATAAGGTGCAAACATTCAAAGTGCCCAACTATTCGAGTTAAGCTGAAGAGTGAATCTACCTATCTTACAAAACCCTATCTCCAAAATCATCATTCATCCCTCCACTCCATCCACCCAATAGAAGTAGGCACTAGTAATAATTAGATATTACATACAAAATACAACTCACAAACTTGAACTCTCAATTACTCTCACTAGTATTTAGACATTAAAAATCTGCATTTACTTCATCTCATGTGCCATAGTAAGTAGATTGATCAATCTAGGAACCATATCTATTTGCAAATCTATCTTATTGTTTAGGTATACATGCCTAGGTCTAGCAGAGCCTGAAGAGTAGAAGGTAATTAGTCCTGCTTACCTTGTTCATGGGCCAAAGGTGTATTAAGGGATTGGCACCCCCTTATGGTTTAAAACTTGCAAGTTTTGAGACCTAACACTAGTGATGATGGCCCAGGATTTTTCATCAAAATATATGCACGAATTCCATGGTTTAACTACATCTCACTATCCTTGCCATGATGAGAAGATAGAGGTAGATTTCAACAAGAGCCTCCATTGTTTGAATTGGCATCAAACAATACCTTCAACCTCAACTTATGTCATTACATATAATGACATTTCCCCAATTGTCTATATTGTTTAATCACACAATAAGGGGCCTTTAGAGCCCAATGGTACCTGACCAATCTACATATACCTTCAGTGTTAATGAAAATCACAGGCAAAAGTAAAAGTGTTAGGAAGGTAGGTCTATTTCATCTAGATTTTTTTCATTGTCAAAATTCATCTACCTTAATTGATGCAAATATGTTCATGAGATTTATGCATGATCACTATTGCTATCTATGCTCTATTGGTTTGATATGCCCATGATTTGTTTCCTACAGTACTTGACTAATGAATCTCTGTGAATAACCCAAGTATAGTGCTTTAATTGCTTTCAAACATAAAGTGGGTGGCAAGTGTTGCTTTATGTGATAACCATACATGACTTAGTTAAGAAATGGGAATCTCACTTATAAGATTTTCTCAATGAATTGGGATCCTGTATGAAAATACATGATGTCTATCTTTTCATTTTTCCCTTTTCAGGTCCACTCTTGAAAGCTCCTAAGTGGTTGAAGAGACCAGTTGGTGTCAGTTTTGGATTTGGAGGAAAACTTGCTTCATTTCAACCCAGTAGAGTGTTGTTGGCTCTTCTAAGGTAGAGTATAATTTATTCTTTGGTACGTGTCATTAAGATGATATATGGTCTTATTTTTTTGCTATTTTCATAGGTATATATACACAATCTCGTTACCAAGGAAATTCTGGTGCTTTGTTCAACAGAGTTTGAAGTTGCAATAGTAGATGGTGAGAAATCATCATTGTGATATTTGTGTGATAAGAAGTCTCAGGATTCTTAGTTACTTATTTGTGGATACTTTTTGAATGGGATTAATAACAATTTACATTCATTTGTATTGTTTCACTCGCAAATTTTTGGTTTCTGCATTGATTTAGTTTGGAAGAAGAGAGGGAGACATGGAATTTCCTAAGAGCCATGTTTGAAGATGAAGGAAATGCTAGGACAAAGCTACTTGAGAACCTTGGATTTCAAGTGCAACCAATAGAGAATCAAGACTTACAGGAAGCTCCATCTTCCAACATTGACGATATAAGTAGTGAAATAATCAACAATGACACTCTTGATGATACAACACAATTAGATCCATTAGTTCAGTCAAAAGGTGGACAAGATGTTACATCCCCCAATGAATTGGGATCCTATATGCAAATACATGATGTCTATCTTTTCATTTTTCCCTTTTTAGGTGCACTCTTGAAAGCTCCTAAGTGGTTGAAGAGACCAATTGGTGTCAGTTTTGGATTTGGAGGAAAGCTTGCTACATTTCGGCCTGGTACAACATCACAGTGTTGTTGGCTCTTTTGAGGTAGAGTACAATTTATTCTTTGGTACATTTCATTAAGATGATATATGGTCTTATTTTTCTACTATTTTTATAGGTATATATACACAATCTTGTTACCGAGGACAGTCTGGAGCTTCATTCAATAGAGTTTGAAGCTGCATTTGTAGATGGTGAAAAATCATCATTGTGAGCTTTGTACGATAAGATTTTTTTTGTATTGATTTAGTTTGGAAGAAGAGAGGGAGACATAGAATTTCCCACAAGAGTCATGTTTGAAGATGGAAAGGAAATGCTAGGATAAAGCTTCGCCAGGCACCTTGGATTTCAAGTGCATTCAACTGAGAGAATCAAGACTTACAAGAGCTCAATCTGCCAACATTGATGATAGTAGTAGTGGGAAATAATCAAGCGATGTCACTCTTGATGATACAACTGAAATTAAATCCATGATTCAGTCAAAGGTGGAAAGGATGTTACATCCCCAAAGAGACAATGGTGAGGATTTTTTTGATAATTTTACTTACCGTTAGAAGAGATATTCCTCACTTCCTCTCAACTGAAAATGATTTTGTTGTTGGGAAGGATACCTAGGCAATGTAGAAGAGGTCTGACATGGAAGCTACTAAAAATTCATTTTGAATACTGAGTCACGATGAAGCCATTCAAAGTTCTTTAGTAGTTGATGATTATAAGGGGGCTTGATCCATGCAATTCCAC
This sequence comes from Sequoia sempervirens, assembly GCA_007258455.2. Classification (NCBI taxonomy): domain Eukaryota; kingdom Viridiplantae; phylum Streptophyta; class Pinopsida; order Cupressales; family Cupressaceae; genus Sequoia; species Sequoia sempervirens. Next base: position 6,758 of record VDFB02111383.1, on the reverse strand, counting down.
ATTGTAAACAAGATGGTAGGTACTTCTCATTGCTCATGTCGAGGGATTTCTTTCTGAGAGAGCTCATGATAAATGTTAAGAAAACAAATTGTTCCCTATCTTAATGTTATGCTTCTATACTAATTAAATGGAATTTTACGTATCTTGAAGTCTTTTTATTTTATTTTTTTACCCTCCTTGTATTGACTATGGATTTTAGAAGGCTAACTAGCTCTGTTTATCTAAAATATATTTCTTTGTAATGGAATATTTTTTGACTTAACACTATTAGTGTAGGTGGTTTATGCTATTTTCAATAATGATCTTATTGGCCTTGTGAACAATAGGCCTTTGAAATCCTAGAAAGAAACTCTTTCTTTACTTTGTACACTAAGTGTTTTTTCCCACAAAAATTAGTTAAACAGAAAATTATGTAAATTGGATAATGCAATTTTGATTTTGAGCAAATTGCACTTGACAATAAGTTTTTTTATAACTCATTTCTTAATTTTATAAGTTGTATTTTGAAGCTTTTGATATAATGAGAAAGTGTACAAATTTATGCATTGTCTCATACAGTTGTGTATAGTATTTTCAAACATTTATCATACTTGTATCATAAATACAAGACTTGGATATAAAACAATCTCGGCAAGCTGATTTTTGACTTAAGACTTGGAGGAATCAGCACATACTTGGTAGGCTGACCTTTTGACTTGGAAGTTGAAGGTAGGTTTTCAAAGACCAAATAAACCCTACCCCATAGAGTGAAGTGTTTTTTTTCATTATATTTTCATTGAATGCTCTTGGAAAAGAAATGAAATTAGCTATGATGGTTTTTTGTTCACTATTGCCAATTGATTCTAAGTTTTCTTTAAGAGGCTTAGGGTTGTACGATCAAAGGGGTCTCTTGTAGTCAATAGAGAAATAAATTCAGTCCTTGAAGAGATTGTAACAATGATGTAATAATCACAAAGCACAAGGTTCAAAGCAATGAGATCATAATGTAAAAGAAAAAGAGAAAATTTATGTTTTTTATCAAAACAATGATTTTAAGGATTGACTATGAAGAACAACCATCATAAGATAGCAGTGAATACAAACAATGATAGTGCCCATGAGTTATCAATACAATGAATAAAGAGTTCCAATTTTCAATGCATGATAATAGTAGTCCAAGACATGCAAGGGATAGGAATGAAAGACAATATATAAAGGGAAAATAGTTACAAATGATCATTGTTATATCAAAGCATATGAGTGTTAGAGTATCATAGAAAATTGAAGGAGATAATAGTAGTTGTTATGAATGTCATGCGACCCAATATCATGCACAAAGAAGATGTAAAAGACCATGGAACAGAGTGAAAAGGGGTCAAAGTCAATGAGATTCATTCAATGTCAAAGAGCATTATCATTATATCAGTGAAAGCACAAGATTGTAACAACAATGAAGCAATGGAAAGAAAGAATAGTATATGCAACATCAGGATCACTATCATAAAGGATGAAGATCAGTATGAGGTTTCAAGATTCAACATTTCCACTTACCTTTAGATTGTAACCTTGTTTAATGTTCTTCCCTTTCTTGAATGATACTGGTGTTGCAACTTAGAAAACACTGCTCAACAAGCTCTGGTATTACAAAAATGGAAACCACCACTCTTTGCATTCAATGGTTGTTTTCTTCATCAAACTTGCAATTGGAAAACATTCAAATGCACGTGGGAGCTGAAATACCAAATTGTTGATTAAACTTTGAAACTTCCCTCCAACATGAAACCACAATGTTTTACACCAAAAATCAACTACCTGAAATTCCCTCCAAATGCATACACAACCCAATTGGCCAAGGAACCAAAAATTCCTTCTTCTTTTTTGTCTACCAAAAATACCTATTGATAAAATGCACCAAAAAAAACTATTGTGTGAAAGGCATGCAAAAATTAATCTTCATTTTTTAGGGAAAAAATTCATCCCTATCTACATTGTCATTTTAATATAGGTTGCTTGAAAATTAAGATAGCATGATGTGCTCCTAAAAGAATTACTAGAGTTCAAACTTGTATAAAAATAGCATCTATAAAATTATCAACTACATAATTTGATTTCCATAGATTATAAAATAATTATATTTTTAAAATAATTAACAATATAAAGCCTAAAAGAGAAAAAATTTGCATACCAAAAGTGATCATTGTTATTTATATTTCGCATTATTAAGATGGTTGATTATATCAGCAAGCGAAGATAGAAGTGAATCAATCTTTATTTTTATTGCAATTGGATTGTTTAAATCACCAGATTAAAACATGATTCATTAACACAATTAATGAGTAATAAAATTTAAAGAATGTAAATGTTTATAACTTTTTTTATAAAATATGTGAAGGCCTTAAGACTACACCAAGAGGCAATGCCTTCCGCGTAATAGGGATTTTGGTGTACAAAACAGCTATAGGTGGTGAAATGACCCATAGGTAGAGGTCCCCATCGAGGGCTTAAGCTCTGTGGATTGCTGATCAAATTGAGAGAAAAGAATAGAGTAATAGTCATTTATTTAGTCATTAGTTTAGCCATATATTTAGTACATTTTATTTTTTATGATATTAGTCATTTTTATTTATGCGATATTAGTCACATCTATTTAGTCATTTAGTTACATGATTTTACCCTTGAATGATCAAATTAGTCACTTATAAATGACCAAATTAGTCATTCATTTTCCAAATACTACTAGTGTTAGTCACGTAGTCATTTATTTGCCAAATTCTACTAGTGGGGCTATGTGGTGATTTAAATAGTTTTATAACATATAAATATATAATTTGTTTATCAATTTAAATATTCATACTTACGTATTTAAAAATAAATAAAAGAGAAAGATATATATATTGTGAGACTTAAAATTCAAAATAATATATATAAATTTATTTCCTTTATTTCATAAAATTGATGCATGCAAATAAAAAAGTTTACAATATGAGCAATAAGGGAAAATTTAAATACTTTACAAAATTACAAAACTTAGCCTTTAAAATTCTTCTTATTCATTATGTTCCATCTATTTCTTTAGCACCTAGGTTTCGAAGTTGGCACTTGAAGGTGGAAATGTGGTAGAAGGAATCTAATTTATGAGATGTTATATCTTTTGTTAATAGTGTTAAATGCATGTCTTAGTAGGATGAAATCAAACTACCATATTAAGGTTATCTTCTCTACAATAAATTAGATTGACTAAGTCAAGATATTATGACACTATAGGAAGTTGTGTGGGCTAAGATTCACTTTTAGTAATAAGTTTGTAGGTGGTGACATCATTGAACACCCTATTTCATCACGACATTGGAATAAGTTAAATCAAGCATTCTTAACTTGATTTTAGGATACAACAAACAAATATTTATAGTTTATAAAACCTTGAGTTATTCCGTGTTCAATATAATATGATCGACTTTTGTTAGGCCTTAGAAGTAAATTGCATAAGGGATGAGTGACGAGTTTGTGTTTAGTTGCAAACTTAGGTTGTTTTCAAAAAAAATATTTGGAATTTTCCAATGAAAAATTATGAGCATGACAATGTTGTCATTATCCATGTTGATTTATGTGATAACTTTTTGCTATAGTCTCCCTCAAAAAAAAATTGCATTTTCTAGTGAAAATATTGAGCATGATAGGTTTTCTTGTTTATCAATGATTGCATCCTCTTGTTCAACATCTTCCCAAGTGAGAGAAGCATTAGGAGAGGCAGAAACTCATGACTCTCAATAAGTGGGTCTTCTAACACCAAAATATCTTCTTCACAAATAGGAGAGATATTAGGAGAAGGGCAACTATGATTGGCATGATTATCTATGATTACATTCCCTTTCACTAAAATATTCTCACAAGTGGGAGATGAATGGATACTAGGTAAAGTGATGTTAAGAAATGTGTCAATGATCTCATCCTCTTGCAACATAATATCTTCCCAAGTGGGAGAAGTAGAGGGAGAGGGACAAACAAGATTCTCATTTCGTTTGATGGATCTTCTAACACCAAGATACCTTCATCACAAGTAGGAGAGGTATCGAGAGAAGAACAACTATAGTTATCATGATTACCTATGTTTTCCTCCTCTTGTACCACATCATCCTCATACATGGGAGAGATATTAGGGGTTGAGTGAAGGATAGGCAATGTGGTATTAAGGAATGTGTCAACAATTTCATTTTATTGCACTAAGAGACTCTCATAACTAGGAAAGATATTGGAAGAATGACTAACATACATGTTAATGAGCTTTTTCTTGGCATACTTAAAAAGAAAAGATGGTAACAATTAGAGTTTTGAGTGTATGCCAAAAATGAAAAGTAATTTATCCAACTTATGCAATGCTTCGGAAATGTAAACAATTATCCTACAAATCTAATGATTTTCAATACTGAAATAAATTTAGAATGATTTACAATGGCTAACTCAATGGATGATTAGACCTAATGCATGAAAAAAAAATTCCCAAAAATTGGCACAATGAAACAATGGTTTACAAGTGGATTTGGGAAGTGCATAGAACCACAAAAATTCTCAAAAAAGTTGGTTTTGATGTGCCCTCAAGGACTCATTTTCCCAAGGGTGAATGGGTCCTTATATGGGGTTTAAATTAAAATTAAAGATGCAAATCTTGATTTATTGTTTGTGCTTTCAATTCCAAGTTGCAAACTGTGGTTTTTGTGACAAATTTTTGAGATTTTGGTGTATAAATGCAAGTGCAATTAGTGACAAATACCGAAAAAATTGACAAATTTTTAAATCCAATTTCAACTAAAATTTCTAATGTAAATAACTGAAAGTACACTAATATGCAAGTACTATGCAAAATCAATGTAATACGTATGCAATTTTTTGAATTTTTTAGATTTTAAACAATGCAACATGCAAATTTAAAACCCTAGATTAAATGTAAACTAATACAATCTTGACAACCCTAGATGAAATGCAAACTAATGCAAATCCTAGATCTAGGGTTTGAATGAACTCCAATTTCATAAAGTTTATAGTGCAAGAATGCCAAGTTCAGTAGAATGAAACATAAAAAAATAGGCAATGGAAAAATGGAATGGTTAAATGGATGTATGATGCACCTACCTTTCTCTATTTTTATTAGGAAATGAGATCCCCAAAGGTAGGATTGAATTTGAACCCTTAAGTGATTCAACCCTATTGGAGATCTTGTTGTTTTTCTTATGACAAAAAATGTAAAATATGATTGAAATGCAATTTGTGGAGATAAAATAAAAATACAAAGTGAGCTCAATTGTGCAATGTAAGACTTCAAATGTGGATTTAGAACATAATACTAACAAAAAGTATAATTTTTAGGTAGATCTGAGGGTTCCAAGATGATATCTAACAACCCATAAAATCTTGTCCTAAAAACTGTAGCAAGATGTATTCGCCTAAGCTAGACACCCCAATATCTGATTGAAAGGAACTTTTTGGGGATGAATAAAAGTGAAATAATGATCTAATAATTGGGATATAGCACTTGGAATGCAAATTATTATGATAATACTATCATAAACAATCATTAATTAGCAAATCTGAGAAGGTTAAGATGGTTTGTACCCAGCTCCAAAAGTGGCAGTAAGGAATCCTATTTTGGAAAATGTGTCCTTGTATCTTTTTGTGAAAATAATTTTTGTAGTCCTCCGATATTGGATCTAAGGCTCTAATTTCTCCAGGTTTTATTATCAGAAGGCTAAAAACAAGTTCTATAGATGAGTTTCAATGTCTTGACAACTTGGGTGACAATTTTGACAACTTTGCACTTTTGATCCGATTTCACTCCACCTATAAATCTACAAACACACACAAAGGAGAAAAATGTTTGTTTTTTGTGTATAAGGGTTTTCCTTGTTCAAACACTAGTTTGATAATTAAACATTGATAATGAAATGAAAGCATAAATCAAAGGAATGATGAATGAAAACTAGCTTGTTGCAAATCGCCAAACCCTTTAATGGTTGCCCTTGGAGGATTGAAGTCTAACACATCACTCCAAATATTGGATCTTGCATGAAATGGCTTTATTAGATGTTTGATTTGACACTTTCTTTGATGCTTGAAAATTTTTAACCTACATCACAATGTTAGCTCCAAAACATGCATGAACACACATAAATCTTGATATGATTATAGGATCTTGAATGTTGCAACAAATGACTGGTAAATTTTCTCTCTGATGCTCTTGACAATAATATTTTCTCTTGTGAAATTTTTCTTAATGTTGCTTAGCTTGAATTGATAAAAAGACCTTGTATTTAGAGTTATTTTTCTAATTTCCCAATAATTAAACATCAAATGCTAACAATTGCCATTTGAATTTGAATCATTAAAATACCACCAAAAACATATTAAAAATTGGGACCTAAGACCTAAGGAGGACTCATTCGCCCTTGGGCGAATGGGTCTTAGGCCCTAAATCTAGGACGCTTAATTTCCAAGGTGTGTAATTTGATGTTTGCAATTGTTTAAAGTAGGTTCCCCTTTCGGAAAATGAAATTAATTTAGGCTTTTAAATGCATAATTGGGTCAATTAGAGGCTTAATTAAGTACAATTAATTAAGGGGATGCAAACATAGTGTGAAAATGTAAAGGCGTACATTTTTCAACACTACACATATACATACATATATACACATATATACATATATATATAAATATACATATACATATATGCATATATATACATGTAGGTATTTATATAAATATAAATGTATGAATACTTATTATTATTT
>VDFB02111381.1:0-43400 GCA_007258455.2 Sequoia sempervirens | reverse complement strand
TCCAAGTCGACCCTGGTGCTCCCCTTGGACACCGGAGCTAGAACTCGGAAGCCAAGATCCATTGCATGTCCAGGTCGTTCAAGTCGCCAAGTTTCCCCGGTGCTCCCCTTGGACGCTGGAACTGAAACTCCGAAGCCAAGATCCAGTGCATGTCCATGTCCTCCAAGTCGCGTAGGTCGCCCCTGGAACCGAAACTCTGAAGCCAAGATCCGGTGCATGTCCTAGTCGCCCCTGGTGCTTCCCTTGGACAATGGAACTGGAACTCTCAAGCCAAGATTCGGTGCATGCCCAAGTCCCCCCTGGTGCTCCCCTTGGACACTGGAGCTGGAACTCCGAAGCCAAGGTTCGGGTCATGTCCAAGCTGTCCAAGTCTCCCGAGTCACCAAGTTGCCAATTTCGGACCCGATTTCTAAGTCCCAATTTTGGGTCTCATTTTCGGACCCGGTTTTTAAGGCCCAATTTTGGGACCCACTTTTTGAGCCCGATTTTTGAGGCCCAATTTTCGGACCCATTTTCGGACACGATTTTTAAGGCCCAGTTTTGGGTCCCATTTTTGTAGCCCGATTTTGGGACCCATTTTCAGACCCCGCTTTTGGAGCCCCGATTATTGGAGGGCAAATTCTTGGACCCTGTTTTGGAATCCACTTTTGGACTTTCCAAAAGTGGAAAAAATTTGAAAATGGAAAGTTTCCCTATAAAAGTGTTAGTCCTATTCAACCTTAATTTGGAGCCCGATTTTGGGACCCATTTTCTGACCCGATTTCTAAGTCCCAATTTTGGGTCCCATTTTTGGACCCGATTTTTAAGGCCCAATTTTTGGACCCATTTTTTAAGCCATTCTAAATCTAACTGCTCAAAATAAAGGAAACAAACACTCTACACTCTAATCTATGAATTAGAAACAACAAATCTACACTAAGCAACCTGAATACAAGATGAGAATTACTCTACACTATCTAATGAACAAATCGAACTGCTCAAAATAGAGGAAACAAACACTCTACACTCTATTCTATGAATTAGAAACAACAAATCTACACTAAGCAACCTGAATACAAGATGAGAATTACTCTACACTATCCAATGAACACAAATACAGTGCTAAATCAAGTTGTACAGTGCCTTCAAGATCTCTGTTTCTCAAGATACATGGGTAAACACAGGAAAAATGCAGATTTCCCTATTCCTTCACACCAAAACTTACTTACAATGCAATCTAACTGCTCTCTACTATCCACACCTCTACTTAGATGCCTTTGCCACATTTCAAGGGATGGTGATCGATCCCACATTCCTAATTTCAAGGGAATCCAATATAACTAAGTTGCATGCAATTCCACAACTGTTGTCATGCAACTTTACAACAACATTTTGCAACTTATCACTATGTCATGATCCTAGATCTTAGGACCTCTAACACCTTGATCTTGAGCCAACAACTCCCTTAACTGTCTCTCTGCATCTTCTAACAATGACCATGTGGTTATAACACATTTAATATCCTACATTCCAACATAAGCTGTCTAGAGCTAAATAAAGCAACATTTAACAACAATGATTAACTAATGATGACTTTAGTCCTAGTGACTAACTCACCACACACAACCAAGACCTTCTAAGGTCCAAAGCAAACACACTAATACCCTGATTTGGCTAAGATCAGGTACAAGCCAAAATTGATGACAAACAAAATGGAGGTCAGCCTAGGTGCTCCTGCACCATCCTACATCATACATATACATGTATATATACATACATACATTTATATATGTATGTATGTATGTATGTATGTATGCATATATATAATATCTATAAATATATATGTATACACACATATGACATGGTCAAATCATGTCTCTATTGATTTATGAATAACTAAGTTTAAATATTCCAAATTGGATGATGGAGTTTTATCTTTCATTTATGCAATATTGATATATTTGTGATATCACTTAATGACATGGTTTCATGAAAATTAAACAATTTGGGATCAATATTATATGTAGAAAGGCAACATTGTCCCTCTCTTAAAAATACGGATTAGTTCATTTATGAAATGTTATAATACAATTTTTTAAAATTTGTATTAATGAAAAATACTAATATTATTGTTCTATATATATTTGTTTCCAATCTATAATGTTATTATTATTTTTGTTCTCAAATGCATCATATCATATTGGTTGAAAGCATTATTCTACAAATTTGGAAGTGTTATATTATAAGAGTATTTGTTAATGTAGTATTATACTTCAACTTGAATGTGTTGCACCCTGTCTTATAGTTACCAAGCTACTTTTACCTTCATGAGTAAATATGACGATGAATTAGAAACGTGACTTTGATATGTTTAGAAGTGGAATTAAATATTGAGTATGTATATGATGTTATTGCTTTTGAAGGAATGATTATGTTTTATATATTGATGAAAATGCGATAAATGAATATGTATTGTGATGTGAATACTTTAATGATTTATGATGTAAATATATTTTATGAATGGATAACTACCTTTGTGTTGTACTAAGTTGGATGCAGGAACAGGTTCAAGCCTCAGGTATGAGAGGGGGAGTATCACTTAGGAGAGGAGCTTGGTCTAGTAACCCTTAAGGGCCTAACTGAGCATTCACACACTCACACCCTAGTTGGTCTAGTTGGGTTAGTTCATGAAATTGGGTAGCTAACCTTCGATTATGGTTTAGGGGTGATTTATTGTGGTATGTGGTTTTAGTCTTTGAATGATCCTATTTGGAGTTACGTGATTGAGTCTTTATGATGAATCAAAGTTCTTCTTTATATGTTCACACTTATAAGTTAATCAATGAAGTATATACTAGGATTGCATGAATATATATATATATATATATATATATATATATATATATATATATATATATGTACATGTCCTCAATAACCCATATGCATGAGAGTACCAATTAGATAAATGAGACATATCTATATCTATATCTATATCTATATATATATATATATGCACTTTGAGTATATACACTGATCGATGAATATGTGAGGAGTATGTGTCCAAGCTCTGATATTCAGATAAGGATATATATATATATATATATATATATATATATATATATATATACATTAATGTAAACATATATATTAACATGCAATTATATAAATATATATGTATATATATTGAGAGATGTTAATATATATATATATATATATATATATATATATATATATATATATATATATATATATATATATATATATATATATATATATATCTAATGATTCATTGTACATACTTTAGCATTTTAACTAGCACAACCTTATTGAGAATCTTGACTTAATAAATCCAACATTTGTGTCTTTGAACTAACACATATAGATAGCGCATGAATTAGTGCTTTAAGCTAGCCCATAGACTAAGTCAATAAAGACTTATAACCAACACATAAATGCATGTAAAATCTAGTGAACCATAATGTAATTGCCATAATAAGCGTAGGAAATGATAATTAATGCATTGTGAATAATTCCAAGCACAATACAAGCACTAACATATATATTATAACTTGGAAAATATTTAAAACCAACGCATAAAGTAAAGTTTGAATAATTCAAATGAAGACTTAAAAGGTGTAGTAATATATGGATATAGTTTGGAAGTTGTAAAAAGGAATGAATGCAGATTTGAACCATTTGAAAGAGTCTTTGGTGGTGGTAAAACATGAAATGTGGCACCAATCTGGTAAAGTATGAAGTATAATAGAAGTTTGCAAAATATGCATAAGCTTGATAATGCAACATTTTAGCCTTGAGACTCATTCAAGAGTAAACTTGACAACAGTATGAGAAGGAATTCAATTTAGGAAACTTGATTTTGAGCTTGTTGTTCATTTGACTTAGTAATAGAGTCTTGTTGTTCCTTATAACTAGTTGACTCAACCATTAAAATGGAGAGGACTGTTATGTGTTGCAAACCTGTGAATTAGTTTGACGAGTTGTTGCATGAGGATAGAAAGGTGGAACAAATATTAACTTGTTTGTATCCTTAGTTTGCTCGTAATTTAGTATAAATAGAGGTACTCATCCTACCAATTGCTACACTAGCATTTTGATTATATTGATGTTATTTTGCTACGATTTTTGAGTTAGTGAGTTGAGAGCTTGTAAGTTGAGAGTTGTTTTGCTATTTGTATTATTATGAGAGTTGGTGAGAGGTTAGAAGAAGGAATTAAGTTGATCTTGGAGGAAGTATCAAGTAAGCTAGAGGAGTTGAGCTAGGAAGGGGGTTTAATCAATTAGAGCTTTTATACATGCATGCTAGTTTCTATACCTTTGTCTTTTATGTTGGAAAGAAATGGTTTGAGTATGTTGTGATGCTTGCTTATCCTTGCATGTTTCATGGTTGTTATTTAAGTTGATGAAACCTTTTGTTTTGTCATATATTTATATGGATATGAATATACCCTATATATGGGAATTTGTATGAATATGAAGTATTGATACTATACATAGTCGTCAACACTATAAGTAGTTTGTCTATACTAGACATATCATCATTGGTAGGAAGTGAGGTCATTCAAACTATATTAATAATTTGTACTTGATTGATCACTTGATCGTTACTTTACTTTGATTCAAACCCTAGGTTGAGAATGACCTATTTGGTTGGGTTGTCTATTTGATCATTGATTAAAGTCAATAGGTTGGGATTAACCTATATGAATTAATTGATCATTTGATTGTTGTTTAAATATTTGATTGAGGTCATTTATTATTTAAGTTATACTTTTGATTGAATTCATTTATTAAAAATATTATACTTTTGATAGGATTCATTTATTGTTGTGATATACTCTTGAACAAAGGCATATATTGTTGCGATTATTCTTTTTGAAATAGAATCATTTGATGTTGTGACATTATGAATACCATATGGTTAATTAGGTTATTCCTGGGGTTGGTATAATCCATGGGAAATGGGATAACCTATATATTTAAGATACTTGGTAGTAAAGTCATTTTGATTGTGAGTTGTTAGTGGGTTATTGGTGCAGGAGCACCTGGAAAGGTACTAGATTTATTGAAGTTTTGAATGAAGTTCTAAATTTTGTTGTGTTGTTCATAAGGTCATGTAGACAATTTGGTGATGATCTAAGGGATGTTTTTAACCTTTGGGAAAGAGGTTGACAAAAGTTAAGCAATTTTAGATCTTCATTTTGGCTAAGTTGTAAAAATTGCTAAAGTTTAGAAAACATAGTGGGTTTTATAATTTGCATTTTTAGGTCATCTAAAGGCTCGACCCAAGAAGCTCAACTATTTGAGAATCATATTTATGGGTTTCCTTGACCTTTATGAGAGGTTGTAAGTTCATCGTACGGACTGTGTTTTTGGAAGTTGAAGAAAAATAGCATTTTGCCATTATTTTCCTGTTTTTGTTCATTAACAGTGCTTAAAATGGATTAGATATGCTATTGTTCTTGTGGTAGGGTGTATTATAGGTTGTTTACAAGCTTTGTGCATCATTTGGTAGCTTTATTTATTCATTTTTCTTTGTTATTTGTAAATAGTTTAAACTCAGCTTGTTGCTGGTCTGAACCAGGTAGCCTGGAGAAAATGGAAGTCTATACCACTTTCCCACCATACAAATTGTACAGCATTTTGGGAAATGTGCCTAGACTCCATTCTTGTAAATATGGTAGGTTTTAGGTTTTTTTTGGTTGCAGGAGCTAGGAGAAAAGCCTTGCCCTAGGCGAGCCAGTGAAGAGTCCGACTAGAAAAGGCTACAGAACAACATGGATATCTTGCAGGGGAACTAATTTTTTGAAGAATTTCCTTTTGGAGGTGGTAGAGGATAGTCTTACCAAGGTTGGGAAGCTAGGAGTAGGTTCCATCATTGAATTTGATAGGTGAAAGATCATACTGTTTGAAAACTACCAGAAAATGGCTTGAAACCCTAGTTTAGACTCATTTCTAAGAACAATGCATTGTATGGCCAGCTAAGCCTCAAGACCCCAAAATTCCTTGAGAGGTATCCTTAGGTAATGAGAATCCAAAAAAAATATTGGGGTTTGTTTTGAAAAATCAAGAACAATAACCAGATTTCTTAGAATTGGAGACCTAATTGGGGCTCAAAGGCTACTAGCCTTCCTAACCCTAGATGAGGGTTCCATACAAGTGATGAATAGGTAGAGTCTTGGAAAACTTTATAGGACCCTAGGGAACTATTTTAAAGCTATTGAAAAGAAACCCACACCCCTGCAAGATCCTCTTTAAGTGTTGTGGGAAGATTAGTCTTTAGTGTATTAAAGGCTAAGAAAGAGTGAAGCATTGAACCAAGGATTGGTTTGGTTGTTCAAAATTTGTCAAGATAGTGAGGTTGGCTAGGAGAACCAGGGGAACCTAGACAAGGTAGAGTTCCTATAGGTTAAGGTGGAGCAGCAAATACACCAAGGAGGTCTATGACAAGGCCTAGTACAGGAATTTGTGATTGATTCCTCCAGTCTCCCTATCAGTTATTCTTGGGATTTGTATTATCCATGGGAAAGAGGGTAACCTATATATAGAGTATGAATGGTCATAAATCCAAATTGAGCTAGGAAGGTGGGTGAGCGTGTAACGTCCACTCTAAATTATGGGTGATGAATACTTTGGCCAAAGTAGTGTAAAGAGGCCACTATTTACATTGTCAGTTCATTGTGATATGAGTTTACATACTAGGCAAGGGATATTCATACATGTAGGGGTAGCCATTATATGTCAGTTCTAGATATGTAGGACACAACACCATGCTCAAAAAATGATAGCGTTATGAGGTTACCAAACCAATCTCTTTGTTGACGGGTAGAGCCATCTTACTAGTTAGGTAGATGTGCAAGAGACCGTAGTAAGTCTATGGTTGGTGAAAAAGTGTTTGAGTGATGCTTCTCCTCATTAGTTGGCGACCAAGATTTGAGGGGGACTACTTGGACCATTTTTACTTTATATATTCTAAAATCTTATTTAAGCTTTGTATGTAAACTTGTATCCATCTCTATGGGAATTATAAATATGAAATGTCATATGAAAATTATGTATCGTCATTACTTGAATTAATGAAAGGAATTATTTTGTATGTAATGGGATAGTTTGAAATATGTTTCAAATGTGCATTTATTATTCAAAGGAAAATAAATTTTGTATTGACCTTAAAGTTTAGATGCATAAACTATTCACTTATGGGTAAAACATAGAAAAAAATTCTGTGAAAAAAATGGGCATGTTACAGAATGTGTTTCTATCCTAAGTGAAAGTGTTTCTATCTTAAGTGTGATATTAAACCTATTAATAAATTTACTTAAGATATTAATAATATTTAACTATTCAAATCTTGAAAGCTAATAATGACATGTGCTCTTTTTGACTTGAGGTATACAAGTGCCACTATTTCCCAATCAAACCTTGATTGATAATTGTAATATGCCAACCGTTCACTGAAGTAAATTTTCCTAAGTTTTCACTTTGTGAGTAAATAAACTATGTAACAAGTCATTACAATACAAAATTTCCTCTATTTATTGAGAACATATGAACAAGAATTTCATAACAATGAGCAATAATGATTCCATTCCAATATAATAATTCAAGATTTCAATATTTCAAAGAATATGTACATAGTACATACATAGCTCAACTGAGCTTTCAAGCAATATATATAGATAGTCCAGGAACCTCCTTCCAAATATTTGGTCTTCTTGTCACCTGCTGAGGAGGAGAAGCATCACTTAAGTGCTTTTCTACCAACCATAGACTCATATGCAGTCCCTCACACATCTATCATTTGATAGATGGACCCACCCTTTGACAAAGAGATTGGTGGAGTAACCTCCTAACAACAACCAACCGAGCTTAGTGTTGTGTCTTACTATAAAAACCCGAACCAATTTTTTTCAATTTTTTCAAGAACACATCAACCAAGAAACACTCGTTAAGGTTAGCACGAACCCAAACCAGTAGTTTGCAAGTAACTCTTTGCCAAGAATGTGTACTCAATCTCAAGATGAGAATGATGTTGTCATATAGCAAGAGGGTCGTCAGTCTCAACTAGAAAGAAGTAAAATGTTGAAAGTAAACTCAACACCTAGAATGTGCTTTCCAACACAAAGTGGGAATGGAGCTACCATAAGGTGGAGATGCTAAGAAAGGGAATTACAAAGCAAATGATAATGTTGAAAGTAACTCAATGCCTAGAATGTGCTTTCCATCCCAAGGTGGAAATGGAGCTACCATAAGGCGAAGATACTAAGAAAGGAAATTACAAAGCAAGTACAAAATGAAAAATAGGCGGCAAGCCAACCTCTTCCACTTATTCAACAGGTATTACAATGAGCAAGAAGAGATAGATTAGAAAATGTTGACAGTACTACTGCTCAACTTACAATGTAATAGAAAGTGCCTACCAAGAACATAAGATTAGAAGCTCTCCAATGTTGCATTAATGAATAAGATCTCTCCAAAGCTTAATAAGACTCCAAGACTCAAACCCAACTCCTAAAGCAAACTCTAACAATCTGATATGACTGAACATAGACTGAAAATGCATAACCAGCAACACTGTAACTAGCTAAAATGCTCATAACTCTCTCTAGACTTGTCCAAATGACATGAAATATGATGCAAATGAACACTATGAAGATGGGAACAAGATTCTAATCAAGAAATGACTCTAAAGACTTGTAAATTTATTTTCTAAACTTTTTCTAGGAAAGACAGAATAGTATGACCTCTAGAAATGTTCTACCAACAAGATAAAATCAGATTCTTCATTAAAAATCACCAAACTTTGCGCAAATGGTCACCCTACATAGAGAAAGAGATGGCAGCAATACCCAAGAATGATTATTTTTGTATTTTTTGAAATATGAGCAAAAACAACATTAAGCTACTTGAAGTCAGCAACTCAAAAAATTCACTAACATCCTCAAACTAGACTACAAATGCATAAAAAATTCTACAATGCAATCTCTCACTACAAAAACTCACTCAACTACAAGCTAACTCTCCACTAGTTGCTTTCTTTCAAGCAAGAAGTCGAGCCAAGGCTAGGAGTCCATTCATTCCTCGAAGCAATCCAAACACCATTTCGATAGCATAACTTTATTGTAGACATAAGATGAGAAAAAGAAGAGAAGAGGTCTCCTTATAAAGGCTTGCCAAGCATCTTCCAGAAGCATCTAGAAAGTGTGCCCTAATTCAATTTTGAATTTGATTTCATTTCCCTCCAAGTATAGGTGTCCCTTTTCATGAGGTAATATTTGATTTTAATAAAATAATAGGCTCCTTGAAATTGGCGTCCCACTTTAAGCTTCCCATCAATTTGGCCTTTAGGAAAATATTAAAATAATCTCTTTATGAGACATGCCACCATGAAGTCCCCCCTTTTAAAAATAACTTGAAGTAATAAAGCTAGACCAAGGGGTCAACATTAAAATATAACGTTATTTAAATCAACTTAACTTATCTCTCCAAAAAGCATCCAAAGACCAAAAATTATCAAACCAACTGAACTAGCTGAAGAAGTGAGCCAACTCCACTAAAAACCACAGGACCACTGCGAGAAATAGAATTTACTAAAAATAGTAAATTCATGAAGGTGCTTGGATCATACTGCAAGTTATACCAATGCAAAGCTCTCTGAAAACCCAAAAAGAATCCGCAATTCAATCTCCAAACATCGAGAAACAACATCCTCCAAAACAAGAAACCCTAATTTTACCCTCCAAGTAGCCTATGGGTCTCTAGAATAGGCCAACGGTCAACTTAATTGATCACACTCAAGAAGGGGACATTACAGTCTACCCTCCCCAAGATTGCTTGCCCTCAAGCAATCATAAGTCTTGATGCTGCATAATCACCTCATTCTCCCAAGTTGCATCCTCCAAAGGCAAGTTCTTCCACTTCACCAAGTATTCTCTGATTGTTCTTCTTCTCAAAGAACACTCTCTGAAATCAATAATCTCCTCTGGAATTAAAATCAACTGCCCTTCTTCATCCAAAGGTGGTAACTATGATGAAGCAACAACATTATGTCCAAGTGCCTTCTTGAGGCGAGACATGTGGAAGACATTGTGTACTTTGCTATTTGATGGTAGCTCCAATTCATAAGCTACTACTCCAACCTTTCTGATAACTTTGAATGGACCATAGAAGCGAGGTTTGAGCTTCTTAGCTCCACTCTTCTTGAGAGTAGACTGTTTATAAGGCTGAAGTCGAAGATAAACCATATCTCCAACCTCAAAAGAGCGCTCAACATGTCGTTGATCAGCATACATCTTTTGCTAATTTTGTGCAATTTGAAGGTTGTTCTTCAAGGACTTCAAGATATCTTGACTCTGCTACAACAAATCCTTGGCTTGAGGGGCTTTGCTATCACCAAACACCAAATCAGCAAAGCTAGGAGCTTCATAACCGTAGAGAGCCATGAACAGAAACATCTTTATTGACATGTGAAAGGAAGAATTGTAACAATATTCCCCTAGGTGAAGCCATTTCACCCAAGCTCTTTGCTGCTCCGAAACATAATTTCTAAGATAAATCTCCAACCATTTGTTCACTATCTCTATTTGACCATTCGTTTGAGGGTGATAAATAGTGCTTGGAGTAAGCACCGTACCACTCATCCTAAAAACTTCTTGCCAAAAGGTGCTTAGGAACTTGTTGTCCCTATCACTCACAATGTTTTTTGGCAATCCATGCAATCTAAACACTTCATGGAAAAACAAATCTGCAACTTGAGCTACTGAAAAGGAGCTAGTGATGGACAAAATGTGAGCAAACTTTGTTAATCTATCCACTAAAACATAGATACAATCTTTGCCTTGGACCTTTGGCAACCCAGTGATGAAGTCCATTAATATGCTTTCCCATTTTTGGTTGGGAATGGGAAGAGGTTGCAGCAAACTAGCTGGAGGAGAATGCTCATTTTTGTTCATCTGACAAGTGGGACACTCTTGGATGTAGCATTGAACTTCCCCTTTAAGCCCCTTCCAAGAAAACCTCTCTCAAATATGCCTATATGTCTTGAAAAAACCCTGATGACTAGCAAGTGGAATGTCATGGAATGTCATCAAAATCTTCTTTTTGAGCTTAGAATTAGCCACCAAAAAGATCCTTCCCTTGTAGTGTATCAAACCATCAACCACTTTGTACCTTTCATCATGAAAAGTACCTTCAATGACGCTGGTTGCAAACTAATTTTTGGCATAATCAGCAAGAAACACCTCCTTCCAATCAGTAGTAAGCTCACATAATGAGCTCAAATGAGGCCTCCTAGATAGAGCATCTACCACAATGTTGTTTTTCCCCTTGACATATTCAATGTCAAAATCATAAGCTTGAAGCTTACTAACCCACTTTTGTTGTCTTTCATTCGAATATTTCTGATGCATGAAGTGCTTGAGACTATTGTGATCAGTCTTGACCACAAACTTGCTCCCCACCAAATATTGTCTGAACTTAGTTAGTGCATGCATGATTGCAAAAATTTCCTTGTCATAGATGGAGTAGGTCCTTTCAACACCCCTTAACTTTCTGCTTTCAAACATAATGGGATGCTTATCTTGCATCAAAACAGCCCCAACACCTTCTTTGGATGCATCACACTGTAGCTTGGAAGGCTAGGAAAACTCTGGTATGGTCAAAACCGGACAAGATCTCATGATCTTCTTGAACTTATCAAAAGTACTTTGAGCTTTTTTTGACCAATAAAAAGTCCCCTTTTTAGTGAGGTCAGTAAGAGGAGCAACACTTTAAGAGTATCCTTTCACAAATCTTTTGTAAAAACCACAAAGACCCAAGAACCATTTCAAATGAGTCAAGTACTCTGGAGGTGGCCAATCAACTATTGCCTTGATCTTTTCAAGATCAACCTTCACTTCATCAGCACTGATTATGTGACCAAGGTAGAGTATCTCCTTCATTCCAAATTCACATTTGGATTCTTTGGAAAACAAACTCTTTGATTCTAGTATTCTAAGCACTTCCTCCAAGTGCTTGAGATGTTCTTCCCATGTCTTGCTGAAGATAAGGATATCAACAAAAAAGATCAATACAAATTTCCTTAACTGCTTCTGAAAGACTCTGTTCATACAAGACTGGAAGGTAGCAGGAGCATTAGTCAACCCAAATGGCATGACTAAAAACTCGAAGTGACCATAGTGGCATCTAAATGTCATCTTCTCAACATTAGACCCTCTCATCTGAATTTGGTAGTAGCTCGACCTCAAATCAATCTTTGAAAAGAACTTGGCTCCATGTAGCTCATCAATGAGCTCGTCTATTCTTAGAATGGGATACCAATTTTTGATTGTGCTTTGATTCAAAGCACGGTAATCCACACACATGTGGATGGTGCCATCCTTCTTCTTCTTCACAAGAACTACAGTTGAAGTGAAGGGACTCTTGCTTGGACGAATGAAGCCCATCTCTAAGATTTCTTTTATGTTTTTTTCAATCTCGTCCTTCTGCTTCTTAGGGTACCAGTATGGTGTTGTGATAACTGGCTTGGCCCCTTCCTTGAGTTCTATGACATGCTCCGATCCCCTTTTAGGAGGTGGCCCAGGAGGTAACTCAACAAAAACCTTGCTCTTCTTGGTAAGTATAGACTGAATATTAGGAGGATAGTCCCTTTTTGTTTCAAATGGACTAGCTGGAAGAATCATACATTCCGCAACCCACTCAACTTGATCATGCCAAATCAGCCTCTCCATTCTTTTGAATGACACAATCTGGGGAACACCATTGGACATTCCTCTTAGCACCACCTTTTTTCCATTGGATTGAAACTTGAGCTCTATGGTTTATAGATTTAGAGAGATCTCTCCAAGTGAACGCAACCATTGAATGCCTAGGACGACATCTGTATCTCCAATGTTGACTACATAAAAGTCATCTTTGACTTCATAGTTTCCCAATTGCATAGACATGTTTGAAATCTTCTTGGTGCAAGAGATGTGAAACCCATCGGCAACCATAACCTTGAAGCCTTTAAATTCTTCTATCTGAAGCCCCTTCTTTGCCACCACAACATCATCAATAAGTTATGCATTTCTCCAGTGTCAATCAAAGAAACTATTCGCTACCCCTTAATTATCCCTCGAACTTTGAAGGATTCATTTTTGTGAAAGCTCAAAAGTTGGGCCAAAGTACCCCCACCTTTTTAATCTTCGGACTCTTCTAGAGCTCTTTCCACTTCACTGTCATCAAAATCAGACTACTAGTCTAAAAAATTAGAATTACTTTCTTAAGCTAAATAGTAGTCAATTTGATGTTTTTTTACTCCTTTTGGGCAAATATGATCTTGGGACCACTTTTCTCTACACCTGAAACATAACCCCTTTCTTCTAAGTTCATTAAGAGTCTTTGGATCCAACCTTGTGACATGAGTTTTATGTTGTTTGGTCTCCTTATGGTGAGGTCTTTTATCTCTACCCTTTTTGTGGGATGATGGCTTGGATTGAAATTTTTCTTTACGAGCAGCCCACTCCATACTTCTTGCTTTCTTCATTGCCTATTGTAAGGAGGGCGGATCAAAAGATTTAATCCAACCCTTGAGTGGTTCCATAAGCCCTTCATTGAATAGGATCACTAACCGCCTCTCAGTGATTCCCATGACCATTACTAAAAGTATCTGAAACTCAGCTATGTAGGCATCAACTGTGCCATACTATCTAAGTTGGGCCAGCTCCCTGAAATATACTTTTGGATCCTTTTTCTCAAATATCTCTATGAGTCTATTGGTGAACTCATCATAGGTAGTGATAGATCGATGACCCAAAGTGACTAGGCCATGGTACCACCATTCATGTGCTACCCCATCCAAGTGAAGCATAGCAAACTTGATTGCCTCCTCTTCTACCATAGGTCTGAGGGCCAGATAGCTATCTAACTTATGTATCCAAGCCCTAGTTGAGCTGCTATCACTCCCATAGAAATGTGGAAGTGTAACCTTGTTGATGGCCTGGTGTAAATCCCTGTGTATTGTTGTTCCCCTATGATCATGATGGCTTCCTTTCCCTTTATTCTTCCTTTTATGGTCCACAAAGTCGTTGTAAGACATGTCTTGCTTGATTTCATTAGGGAGGGAGTTATACTCAACACGGTTGAGTCTCAATTGTTCCACAAATGATGCATTCTCTTTAGCATCTGGTTGAGGGTTCACAAAAAAGTGGGTTTAAAGCCTGGAAGTGATGTATGTTTTATTTGTAGTATGTTGAGCAGCATGACCACTATGCTAGCTGGAAGCACTATGTTCTCCCATATGCCTTGGATTGTTCTGTGGGAATGGGTTCTAACCCATTCTCCCCATCATGAAAGACATCATATCAAACATGGCGTCCATCTTCCTCTTAAACCTTTTTCCTTGACTCTCTCTTTTTCTCTCTTTTCTGTGTTACTAGTAAACCTATCATTTCCACCAAGTGACCTCTTGGCATCCCCCATTTCTGGAGTCTGAGAAGAATCCCAATGTGCTCTTAATACCTCTGATGCTGTCTGACCTTCTGGAACTTGATATGGCTGCCACTGTTTTGCACTTTTCTTGTCTTCCCTTGCTAAGTATCTTTTTTCTCTGTCACTCATAGGAAGTATTTTTCATAGGATGGTAGATGTGTGGCTCTAATATCACTATTAAAACCGGAACCAATTTTTTTCATTTTTTTCAAGAACACATCAAACCAAGAAGCACCCATTAAGGTTAGCACGAACCCAAACCAACAGTTTGCAAGTAACTCTTTGCCAGGAATGCACACTCAATCTCAAGATGAGAATGATGTTGTCATATGACAAGAGGTTCGTCAGTATCAATTGGAAAGAAGTACAATGTTGAAAGTAAACTCAACGCCTAGAATGTGCTTTCCAACCCAAGGTGGGAATGGAGCTACCATAAGGCGGAGATACTAAGAAAGGGAATTACAAAGCAAATGATAATGCTGAAAGTAACTCAACGCCTAGAATGTGCTTTCCATCCCAAGGTGGAAATGGAGCTACCATAAGGCAGAGATACTAAGAAAGGAAATTACAAAGCAAGTACAGAATGAAAAATGGGTAGCAAGCTAGCCTCTTCCACTTATTCAGTGGGTATTACAATGAGCAAGAAGAGATAGAATAGAAAATGATGACAGTACTACTGCTCAACTTACAATGTAATAGAAAGTGCTGCCAAGAACATAAGATTAGAAGCTCTCCAATGCTGCATTAATGAATAAGATCTCTCCAAAGCTTAATAAGACTCTAGGACTCAAATCCAACTCCTAAAGTAAACTCTAATAATCTAATATGACTGAACATAGACTGAAAATGCATAACCAACAACACTGTAACTCACTAAAATGCTAATAACTCTCTCTAGACTTGTCCAAATGACATGAAATCTGATGCAAATGAACACTATGAAGATGGGAACAAGATTCTAATCAAGAAATGACTCTAAAGACTTGTAAATTTATTTTCTAAACTTTTGCTAGGAAAGACAGAATAGTACAACCTCCAGAAATGTTCTACCAACAAGATAAAATTAGATTCTTCATTAAAAATCACCAAACTTTGCACAAATGGTCGCCCTACATAGAGAAAGAGATGGCATCAATACCCAGAATGATTATTTTTGTATTTTTTGAAATATGAGCAAAAACAACATTAAGCTACTTGAAGTCAACAACTCAAAAAATTCACTAACATGCTCAAACTAGACTACAAATGCATAAAAAATTCTACAATGCAATCTCTCAATACAAAAACTCACTCAACCACAAGCTAACTCTCCACTAGTTGCTTTCTTTAAAGCAAGAAGTCGAGCCAAGGCTAGGAGGAATTCATTCCTCAAAGCATTCCAAACACCATTTCGGCAGCATAACTTTACTGTAGACATAAGATGAGAAAAAGAAGATAAGAGGTCTCCTTATAAAGACTTTCCAAGCATCTTCTAGAAGCATCTAGAAAGTGCGCCCTAATTCAATTTTGAATTTGCTTCATTTCCCTCCAAGTATAGGCATCCCTTTTCATGAGGTAATATTTGATTTTAATAAAATAATAGGCTCCTTGAAATTGGTGTCCCACTTTAAGCTTCCCATCAATTTGGCCTTTAGGAAAATATTAAAATAATCTCTTGATGAGACATGCCACCATGAAGTCCGCCCTTTTAAAATAAATTGAAGTAATAAAGCTAGGCCAAGGGGTCAACATTAAAATATAACGTTATTTAAATCAACTTAACTTATCTCTCCAAAAAGCATCCAAAGACCAAAAATTATCAAACCAATTGAACTGGCTGAAGGAGTAAGCCAACTGCACTGAAAACCATAGGACCACTACCAGAAATAGAATTTACTAAAAATAGTAAATTCTTGAAGGTTCTCAGATCATACTGCAAGTCATAACACTGCGAAGCTCTTTGAAAACCCATAAAGAATCCACAATTAATCTCCAAACTTTGAGCAACAACATCCTCCAAAATGGGAAACCCTAATTTTACCCTCCAAGTAGCCTACGGGTCTCTGGAATAGGCCAACGGTCAACTGAATTGATCACGCTTGAGAAGGGGACATTACACTTACATGGCTATAACTTGTAAACCCACAATCTAGAACTAGCATGCATATAAATGGATCACGATGAATTGATAGTGGAGCCAAAAGCAATCACACTACTTTGGCCAACGTGTTCTCACTCAATACTTTGAGTGATAGTCATCCTACTCACATACACTACTTAAGCTCGATTTAACTTTAGGCCACTTTATACTATGCATAGGTTTATCCATCAATGGGTAGTCTTTAACCCTAGAGACAACCTATTCCCATTTCCCATAACTTAATGATATATCTACTCAAAAAGCATAACTATAAGTACCCTCCCCTTAACGGATATTCAAACCCTAGGAGTAACTTGTAAACCACTAATTAAACCAATAACTAGCTATGGTCAATTTCCTAAATTGTCCCTACTTAATCATATCTAGTAAAATATACCTATGACAAGCAACCTCTCCTATTATAGAGTATATACGAGCACAACATAGAAAAGAGTAACATAAATTTTAATTCCTTTCCAAAGCAAATACTATATTTTCCTAATGCATGTATTCAATCAAGACATTCAAAACACTTGATCATTTATAAACAAAGATCAATAAAGAAACATTCATTCCCATGCCAATTAAATGCTTGTCCAATTGACTGATTATTGCTCAACTCTCCAAAATAATAGTTAGCTTTGCTTTGTTCTCTCAAGCGACACCTCATTAAATCTCTCACAAGTTGATAATATACTTCACTCAAAATGCTCAACTCTTTCACATTTACTCAAAGCTCTTTCAAATATTAAAGACTAGAAATGCATATCAAAAATGTGTAATGAATTGGAAGTAGAATATAGAATGATTCTAACAAGTAACAAATGAGAGAGTATGTCTCTCTATTTATACTGCGGTAAGGAAACTCCATAGCCTAAAGAAACCAATGCAATTTTACTCACTTGAGTTGGCTCAATGGTGGAAAAAAATACAAGGTTCACTCAGCATACAAAGCTACAGGTCAACTTTTAAACTTGATGATAGTATATGACTTTCAACTAGCACATGACCAAAAGGGTGATAGGTCAATTACTTCCCAGATTGAACTTCTACAACAAATAGATCTTTCATAATATGGCACCAAGCAAGAAGCCATTTCCCCAAAATTAGACACAAATTTATTCATTTGAAACAATCCGTGATTAAAATGTAACACATAGCATGAATCGACCAAGTTCATGTACATCAGTTGAGTTTCTTTACCTCATTTTGACCAATTCCTTAACAAGTTGCAATCTTTTCCTATTTTCATGCTGTTGTATTTACTTTGTTGTTGGTGTCATTGTATCTCCAAATGATAGGATGTCCCATGTTAAATGTTATTTACCAAGTCAAAAGGTATTATATCTCAAGTATTGACTAAGTCAAACTCATTATATAGGTGTGTTTACTGCACTATACATTGTATATAGTTTGCTCTTTAATCTTTTTCCATTATGTATCATATTCAACCTTTGTAATGTTTTGTATTTGTTAAATACAACCGATCTTTTTCCAAGTCATGTATCGACCTCTAAGCATTTAATTGATTACCATGCAATTAAACATATTTAAATATATGTTTGTATATTTACATATATATATATATATGTATATCTACACACACACTCACACACACACACACATATATACATATGTAGATATATGCTTACATATATAAATATATATTTTATGATAATAAAGTATGTATACATTCGATATACAAATGAATACAATCAAGTTATCATTCCCATCGATTGTGTATATATATATATATTCGATTATACCTTATTCTCGTACACAATTACTATTGTATTGGAAAGTTCTTACATGCAATATATCTATATATATACATATACATATCATTAGGTCCATTTGATAGTTCCATGTGCATATGCGTATAGTCTATCATTTATATGATTATGTATACATATACATACATTTCCTATATTTTAACTCGTCATACACAAGAATAGTAATATAAGGAAAAACTCATAAACTTCCAAACAGAAAACATCATTCAAGAATGCACTCAATAATAAGCAAGACCCAAGTACTAGTGCAACCACCTCTAACTAAATATGACCTACTAAATCCAACATATCAACTCGACTCAACCATTTTACTATAAGTGTGTGTAAGCTCAAATAGGTTACATTACCAGTTACCCGACCAATACCTTCTCCTGAGTGATACTTCCCCTCCACCTAGATGAATGAACATATACCTAAATCCACTGGCACATGCACACAGTAGTCAATTGTTCACAAAATTTGCATTACATATAATACATCTCCATAGTTAGAACATTCATTTCAATAACCATTCATTTCACACATATACAATTCTTCACATATCATTTAAATGAAACAACATTCATTCATAATTCATAGAAACAAAGTGCAAGAACAATTTATTCATCTTCAAAATCCAAATTACATTCACATTTACACTACATAGTAATAGTAAATAGTAAATACACAATTGGGGTGTAACATACTCCCCCCCTTGTGAATCATTGTCCTCGATGATTTTATGTAACATAAAACAAACATACAAACAACATATTGTTTTTCAAGTACATTCAAATGTATCTAAAATATGAGGAAACTCTTGCTAGATCTCAACATAGTCTTCCCAAGTGGTTGTCTTCCTCATACTGGGCCCACTAGACTTTGCATTGCAAGACTTCCCTGTTACACAAGAGAAGCTTACATGTTCTGAGCACCTTGATGGGCTTGAGAGTTACCACTTTGGGGTCCTATACCTCTAAAGCATTCCAATCAATCACATGATTATCACCTGGTAAATACTTCTTTAGGTACGACAGATGAAAGGCATTATGCATCCTGACAAGAGTTGGTGGCAAAGCAATTCGATAAGCTACCTGATTCACTTCCTCGAGAATCTCAAAAGGTCCTATGTATCATGGAGCCAACTTGGAAGACTTTCCAAACTTAATTAAACTCTTTTGAGGTTTCACTCTCAACAACACCTTATCACCTATAGAAAAATTGTGGGGTATTCTCTTTGCATCAACATAGCTTTTTTGTTTGTCATTAGCTTCAACTAATCTTTTCTTAACAACTTTTACTTGTTCTTTCATTTCAGCTATCATTTTTGGCCCAAGGCTCACTCTATCTTCAATTTTATCCCAACTTACAGGAGTTCGACACTTTCAACCATATAATGCTTCCAAAGGAGCCATCTTTATTGCAGAATGGTAGGAATTATTGTAAGCAAATTCCACCAAGGGTAAGTAATCTTCCCACTTGTACTACTGATCCATGCAATACATTCTAAGTAGGTATTCCAATACTTGATTTACTCTTTTTGTTTTTCCATCCATTTCCAAATGATATGTTGAGCTAATATTCAGTTGAGTCCTTAATCGTCACTATTGAGGCAATATGACCTCTTCGACTCAAGGCATCGACAACTCGATTTTCCTTCCTTTTAATATTATTGGCATTGAAATCGTAATCAACTATTAACTCTAACCATCTTCTCTACCTAGCATTTAGATTAGGTTGAGTAAAAAGCTACTTTAACCCATGATGATTAGTTTTCATTTCAAAGGGTTTCCCTAAAAATTAGTGCCTCCACATTTGTAATGTGTGAACCTCAACTGCTAATTTCAAATCATGTGATGCATATTTTTTCTCATAAGGTTTTAGCTTCCTTGACTCATATGCAATTACTTGCTCATCTTGCATTAACACACCACCTAAACCTTCCCTTGATGTGTCTGTAATAACAATAAATTCTCTCTCAGGATTTGGTACTTTCAGGACCGGTGCAGTAGTCAACTTTTCTTTAAGTAATTCAAAGGCTACTTAGCACTTCTCAATCTATTCAAACTTCTTCCCTTTCTTCTATAAAGAAGTAATTGGAAAGGAAATCTTGGAGAAGTTTGCTACAAACTTTCTATAGTATCCTATCAAACCCATAAAACTCCTAACCTAAGATACATTCTTGGGTATTAGCCATTCAAGCACTACCTTGATTTTAGTTGGATCCACTGAAATACCTTCTATTAAAATTACATGTCCCAGATAATGTACTCTCTTCTGAAAGAAGGTACACTTTCAAAGTTTTCCATATAACTTGTGTTCTCTAAGTCTTTGTAGCACTATCTCTAAATATCTACAATTTTCCACCTCATTCTTTGAATATATCAAAATATCTTCTAGGAATACCAAGATAAATTAATCTAGACAATCTCTAAATAAGCTATTCATAAGGTTCATAAATGTTGCAGGTGCATTCGTTAAACCAAAGGGTAGCACTATGAACTCATAATATCCATATCAAGTTCTAAATGTGGTCTTAAAGATGTCTTCATCTTTAATCCTTAACTAATGATATCCAAATCTTAGATCAATCTTGGAAAATATAATAGCTCCCCTCATTTGATCAAAAATATCATCTATGGGTGGCAACAAATACTTATTCTTTACTGTAGCTTTGTTAAGCATATGATAGTCGATGCACAAATGTAAAGTACCATCCTTTTTCACAAAGATAACTAGTACTCCCTAGAGTGATATGCTTGGTCTTATCAACCCCTTAGACAACAATTCATCCAATTGTGCCTTAAGCTCCATTAGTTTAGTTGTCGTCATTCGATAAGGTACCTTGGAAATAGGTTCAAACCTCATAACTATATCTATAGATAAATCAAATATCCTTTTTGGTGGCGACTTAGGTAACTCATTTGGAAACACATCCAAAAACTTTCTCAGTATAGGATATTTCTCCATATCCGACATTCCCATTTCATCCATTTCACCCTCTTCCATCTCTTGGAAGTTTAACCCAAAGTTTTTAACGTTCTCTTCAAGTTCTTCTATCTTGACTGCAAAGAGTTTACACCCTTTCTTCTTAGCCCTTGACAATTGGTTGTCGAGATTTGATGAATCTTGACCTCTCTAGGTATCCCTTGAAACTTCACTTGATTACCAAGATCATCAAGGCATTCTATGGCTTTGGAATGACAATCTGCCTTATCCCTATGTTTCCACAACCATTTCATACCTAGGATAATGCCATATGATCCTAAAGGTATGTGTGGATGCTAAAATCTGCAATATGGTTAGTTTAAAATACAACAACATTTCAACATCCCTATGGAATAATAAGCCATGTTAATCATGCCATAAATGAAACAAGGGAAACCAAATAAAAGCATACAAAAACATGACATTAAACCTATCCCATAGTGGATTGGTGTCACATGTGCTAGTGACCCTTTCCCAATCCTTGATCAAAGCTTAAGATGAAAATGCTATGAAGATGGTGGAGTGATGATGAACAAAATCAGTTCTCAAACCAAGAGAGTGACTTTGCATAAAGATTGTGGAGAGATGGTGAAGGATTTGATAAGAGATGAAGCCTCTATTTTATAGATTTTCAAATGCTAAGAGTGTTGAAAATGGACCAATGTGGGACAAAGATCAAGCCAATAAGATAAGGCCACTTGTCAAGTGATGATAGGCCAATGGTTGTGCAAGATTTGGGAAGAGTGCCCATGAGAGGGAGAATTTGAATTCAAATTTTGCAATGAATGTTGAGTTTGAATTTGGAAGGGGACATGTAAGAGACATGTAAGGCCTCATAAATGCTCTGTTTGTACATGTCCACTTGGGGGAGATTCAAACTTGGAGAATATTCTCCCTTTATGCCAAGTTGAAAATAAAGATTTTGATAAATCAATTAAATGCAATTTCATGTGCAAGTGGCCAAATCTAGAGAATGCAAGTGGGTGAGTATTTAATCAGGGTTAGATTAAATAGATGATGATTATGCTGATTTAATGTTGATTAGATGATTTTGACTTTTAAGACTTAAATATTTGTTTTATTTAAATCAGAAAAGGATGGAAGATGCATGTTTGAGATTTTAATTAAATAAAGCTTGATTTATTTAATTAAACTATGATTGAGCTTTTGATGATAAGAACCTGATTTACTAGGTGAATGGATGTGATGCATTTGATTTATTTATTGAGCGGATGAATATGCATAATGTAAATTTGATGTGTCTACATTTTGCCCCTCTTTGAAGCAATGTACTTGTTGCGTTGGTTCAAAGAATAAATTTCCACAATCGAAATTAAAAAATTTCATGATTTTTCGAATGCCCTAGCGGAAAGAAGTACACTGAGTACATTGCCCCCTCGAGAGATCGAGCGAAAAGATTCGATTTGAGGGTCGATCTCGCGATAAAGAGGTTCAAAATGGGTGGTTATGGATGATGATGCAAATGAGATGATTTCAAGATGCTTAGAATAACAAATCTATATTATCTTAAACAACTTAGATGTTGATATGATATGAGATGGATGAGAAATGATCGATGTTTCCTATTATGTATGATATGAATGATATGTGATATGCTGACAGTTTTCTAGATGTAGGATGGATGCATGATGGATGCAGGATGGATGGATGCATGATGGATGCATTGGAGATGTTATGTTAGCACGGAAATGAGATGATGACAAGAGGATCCAACAAGTCCATGATTGGTCGAGACTTTATTAGAGATGATGATGATAGATGATGATGATGATAAATGATGATGATTTGTTTATCAAGGATTGGGATTTTCAAAGGGTCACTTTATTTTTGATAACATGCCTACAACGATGCATCAAGGTATGAAGGACCGGGATGGTGTTGTACTTAGTGTGATGGACTTTGACTCAACAAGCAGATAGAGTATTCTTGTTTACACTTGACATACGGAAACCTTGCTAGGGCATACCTAACAAAGCAAGTATTCGCCAAGTTATTTTACAAGAACGTCCAACAAGCACAGACACAAAAGATAATGATCGTTCCCCATTCCTATCTCTCTAAATCCTTCGTTCGGATATCATCGAGAGGTCCTTGGAATGAGCTAATAAGATAAATCAAAAAGAAAAGATCAAGTACACAAACAAGTCAATGTTCTTCATATCTTTTCAAAGGGATGTGTTTTGATAGGATAAGATCCAAGGTGATATCCAAAATGATGCCCATTGTCGGAACGATATATCCTAGGACATGCATTGTACAGGATGATGATGGTTGATAAGTTGATTGATAGGCTATTGATATAAGGTCGACTGACATGTTTGCGACTGATCAAGAGTTTGGTTTTGTTTTAGAGGTTTGTTGTTTGCTTTTGATTTTACGATTGAAGTTTGCTTTGCTGACTGTTGATTGTTTCTGTTTGCGTTGCCAAAGGATGAAGATGGTGATCAGTTATTATGGATGATTGATTATTCGGCGTTTAGATGAGATGGATGGAGTTTTCAAATATTTGGATGTTTTTGATGATTTTGAAATGTTTTGAGGTATTTTTGGATTTTGGATTTTCAAATGTTTTTGATTTTGATTTTCGATGTTTTGGGATTTTGATGTTTTGAATGTTTTTGGATTTTGATATTTTCAATGTTTTGATTTTGATGTTTTCATGTTTTGGATTTTGATGTTTTTGAATCGTTTTGGATTTTGATGTCTCGGGGGATGATCAAAGATTAGCCTTGCCTACGTTTAAGCTCAGAGACGACGTAGTTCGGATTTCAATGTTTTTGATGTTTTCTGCTTTTTGAGTGTTTTTTGGATTTTTGATATGTTTTGGATGTTTTTGGATTTTTTCGCGTGATTTTGACGATTTTGA
Source organism: Sequoia sempervirens (assembly GCA_007258455.2). Lineage (NCBI taxonomy): Eukaryota > Viridiplantae > Streptophyta > Pinopsida > Cupressales > Cupressaceae > Sequoia > Sequoia sempervirens. Next base: position 19,168 of record VDFB02111381.1, on the reverse strand, counting down.
TATGGATGTGATATCAGTGCTCTGTTTGGGATTTGGTTGAAAACCAAGCGAAGGTCGATCGATCAGGTCAATGGATTGATGATGATGATAACATTGTTGAGGATACACAAAAATGCAATGATAGTGTTATGCAACACAAGGATTTGATGGGATTGATGATGATAACATTATTGAGGATACTCAACAATGCAAGGACTAGATTGATTAGGATTGATAATGATAACATTGTCGAGGATACACGACAATGCAAGGATAGTGTTAAGCAACACAAGGATATCCTGAGATGATGATTTTTTGATTGGATTTGATTGATCATGTTTGATGAAGCTTGGTTTCAAACAAAATATGTTTGGATGATTTGATGTGACATTTGACATGTAGCTTAGATGTGACTAATAGTGATTATTTGTTTTGATGTTCAACAAAACATGAAGACTGATAAGGAATGTCTTCTCGTCAAAATATGCCATGGGCTAGTGCTTTGGATTTTTGATTGCAAATGCTTTGACCAGTTTGATTTCATGTTTTCCAATGTTCGGATCGCCACATGAGTCAGAGGACATAGACCAAGATTTATTCCTAAAGCAAGATGTACATATCTGCCCCCATTGTCTAGCAATGTATGGAATGTGATGGGATGGATGCTTGGATAGGTATATGGATGGATGGATAAGGTAAGTACACAAAGGATGCCAAGGATTATCTTGCGATAAGATAAGGTGTTCGAATAACGAATGCTCATTTGGATAATGCTTCATGGCTCAGATAACTTAGGATAGGATAGGATCAATGAAAATGACCCATGTCAAGATGTTTACTGTAAGCAAGCATAAAGTATGCTCCAAAATTTCATCAAGATCAAGATAACTAAGATGATGGATGCAATATATGTGAATGGATTGGATAAATGGTTCATGGATGGATGGATTTATTATGGATAAGATGGATGGAATGCGATTTATTATGGATGGGATGAGATGCTTTCATCTAAACTGGCGCATGTAGATGCTCGATTCTACACATGACGCCTGTTTGCCAGGTTTTCATCATGGTCTTGCCCAAAGTGCCACCATAGTGGTTTTCACTAGAGGATGATTTTTTTCTCTTTACTATTTTCAATCCTTTTTTTGATTTTTTTTTATTTTTTGCTTTTTTTATTTTTTTGATTTTTTCGAAAGATTTTAAGCTCATGCTGAATCGTGAGGTGTTGTTGATGTAGATGCCCCTGTCATGATGTGCCATCGATATCCTGCTTGAAGAAGCTGCTTTGCTAAGATATGTGCACTTGAATGCAACTTTTGAGATCCCTGATCTGCTTTGTTGATACAAGGGTTAACTCTATCTTGGTGCGCACATCGTGATAGATTGCCTTCTGAATCCTTATGATGAAGGGTTGTTGCCAATACACAGTCAATGTAAGAATTGGATATTATGTGTGGAGGCATGGATGGAGTGTGCTTAGGGATAATAGATGGATTGGTTGACAGTTTGGAACCTTTGACTCTCCAAACTTGGGAAGATGAGCAATGATGGATGGATACAGAAGTGTGCGTGGAATTGGGACCAACTACTCGATATACTTTGTACGTTGCTTGAAAAGCCTTCTTTTGATTTTGTGGACATCTTTGATGGATACTTTTCCCTTTTTTATTTTTCCCCATAGTTTGTTTGACTGATGGAGTTTGATAGGGATGATCTTTCTTTGTATTCTTCGGTATCCATTTGTATTTGATTTGTCCATTATGCTTCTCAGCTTCTTTTGCTTTGATAAAGTTCTTTGTACTTTGATTCAAATCTTTCTTTTGACATTGGTCCCAATTCATGGATGAGGTGATGGGTGGATGACGATTCATGACGTGACTGGTTGTAGTATTGGCAATGGTTTCATCATAAGAACTCTTCATGCTCCCTATGTTGACGTTTGCTTGAGATGAAGTTTCCCCCAGTATGGTGATAGTATCACCTTTATTCATTGATTCTACTTGTTTTGAGATATATTTTTTAGAAAACATGCTTTGACAAATGACCACTGTAGATGACATTGTTTCAATTTGTCGCTTTGCTAACTCTGGATGTTCTATCTGACTTGTTTCCTTCAACGGATAATGATGGATATCTTTATTCATGATGTCCTCAATCTGAGTTTGGGACATATTTGATCCTGATGTTAACAACTCCGTTTGATTGTAGGAGTTAAGAATCTGTTCTTTTTGTGTAACAAAATCTTGTTCTAGATGAAGATCATCTACGTGCCCATCTGTAGAAAGCATCTCATGGGTAGAAGGAGGAGCATGTGCTACATGGATATGATCATCTTGCATGGATAAGAGAGTGTTCATTAGATTATTGTAGTATCTTGAAGATACAAATTCTTGATCTTGATTAATTTTGGAGTTGCTTTCGACATGCTTTGGATCAAGTTCTTGACATGGGGCAGCTTCAAAGGATGGATTTCTTACAACGGGTTCTTGGATGTCATCATTAGACATGCGGAATGGCTCAATATCCTCAAGTGTCGAGTTCAAGGTTCTTTTAGTATCTGTAACCATGCGGTCAAAGGGGATCATCATGTTTTTGAGAAGGACCATTGCTAGACTTTAGTGAAATATTTTGATCTTGGTTTGGAATAACTTCTTGAGATATGTCCTCTAACTCATAAGGTGATGTAGAGACATTTTCAATATGATCATTGGTCAACGGATCATGCATTATGTCAATTGGATCAAATAGTCCTAACACTCCTTGAAATAGATCACTAAAGAGTGGCTCTTGATGTATGGTGAGTTGATCATTGGATTTTGTAGATACATCCTCAATGTGCTCCTCGATGGAGAGGTTTTGATCATTGTTTTCGACAATTGCGGTGGAGAGATTGTGAATGTCTTCGACCATAGAGTCAAGTGATGTTGATATTTCTTGAATTGGCTCATTGTTGAGTTTTGTTGGTGGATTTTGATCATGATTCAAAAGTGACTCTTGACATATGTCGATTCGATCATTGGATGAAGTAAATGTGTGCTCAGTGATGGATTGATCTTGATCCTTGTTTTCAATAGTTGTCATCCTTTGTGTTTGTGCTCGTGTTGGTTGGGTAGCTTGAGAGGCTTGGGCAACTTGAGAGGATTGTTTCACTTGTTGAGCTTGTGTTGCTTGTTGCATGGCTAGATATTGTTGGAATCCCTTTTGAAAAGCAGCTTGTAATGTCGCGTTGTATTGGATTGATGTGGTGGAAATTGGTGGTGGTGGATTCGAAATCATGTTGGATGTAGTGACAAGTGTTTGAGATATGCTTGGATTGATTGTGGGGGTTTGAGATGTGATGGGCGTGATAGTGGTGGTTGGAATGATTGAAGGGATAGTGATGGTTGGAATAACCGAGGTGATAGGTCCTTGGGAGATCGTATTTCGATTTGGGATCAATGTTGTTGTTTGATTGGATACCATCTGTTGGTGTGATGTCGATGGTATATTCAAAGGATTTATCGTGATGGTTTGATTGATGTTAGGTGGATTGAATCTGGGTGGTGTGGATTAGTATTAGGTAAAGGGGGAAGCTCCTAAACCGCGAAATGATGCAGGTAATGGTGGTGGAGATTTCCTGGCTAATGCCCTCAACTATTTTGGAAAGTTCCACCTGATCTCGCCAAATTTGTTCTTGATTTTGATCTCGACTCACTTGAGATAGTTGATCGGCTTTGCTTGCTTAATTTGGGATGCCTACTTGTGGTTTTTGAATGGGATTATGGGAAAATTGACTTTGGATAATGTTCTGATTTGGGATGATGTTCAGATTTGGCATGATAGGATGAACATTGTTGGTATTGGGAATCATTTTTCCAAAGTTTTCCGAGTTAGGATTCATGTTTCGAAAACTTGCACTTGGTACATCCACATTTGGTTTGTAGGGATTTGGTGGAATGACGTTGTTTGTTTCAAGGCTCATGTATTGATTGTTTGGAGGATAGACTTGTAAGTTTGGACTTTGATTTAAATCTATCATGGGGAGGTGTGTTCCAAACTTTGACTTGGGCATACTCACACTTGTTGTACCACTGACATTTGTCGAAGGCAATGATCCTATGCATGGACTTTGATAATTGATAGGAAATGCAAGGCTTTGAGGATTCAATTGATTTAGATTACTCAAGATGTATGGATCAAGTGTATATTCCATGTTCCTCTTGTGTTTTGACCTTGTTGCAAAAGTGACTTCTAAGGTTCTTAGGACCAATGATGAAATGAAGGACGAAAGGTGTAAATGATATGAATGATGAACGTTTTAGGAACTTTGGATCAAAGCTAGACTTAGGGTTTGATTTTGATTGTTTGATTTGGATGATGAACTTGTAAACCCTAAGATGTTGGATGTTATCTTAGGATGAACTTGTTCAAAGAGGTGATAATTTAACTAAGTGTGTGTGGAAGGATTCATCCAAACACACCTAACTAAACAAATGATTTTGATTTGGTTTAGAAATGTACCCAAGTCTAGGTAATGATGTTTTCAAAGCTCTTAAATTTGTTTGGTGGGATGATGTTGATAATTGTTTGAGGTGGATGAAGTGTTTGATTTGATCCTAAGAGACTTAGAGAGACTTTGTTTACTAGGCTAAGGTATTGAAGAACACACTTTTCTCTAAGAGCAATCAAAAGACCAATATGACCAAAAGATATCAAGCACATGTGTGGGGTCCAATTTGTTATCTTTGCTTAGTGTATTCTTTTTACCACAAACACACTCTTTGATTAAAGTTTGAAACTAAAATGTCCAATGTCTTAATTTCTTTAAACCCCACAAGATATTTTATGTGGAAATTCAATGAACTTAAGGCAAGGGTTTTCCTATTGTTTACTCAAGAAGACAAATTGAGGTATAATCCAATGCTTAGGAACCTCTAAGGACGTGAATCCCAAGGGAAAGCAATAGCATATGGATTGAGTCAATGATATTTGTCTTCAAGAGGGTTTGAAATTTTGAGAATCATGCTGAATGTTTGTTTGCAAAATGTTTTGAATACAACACTGTTTTCAAATGAAGAACAATTACAAGCCCCATGGATGTGTAAGCAAGATAAGTATTTGTTGATTCCCACTTGGACAAGTCTAGCCACGCCTCATCTTTAGCTTAATGGTTAGATGTTGACCCCACCGCTTCCCTCCACTACCATTAACGGCCAATTGGGGCAGTCAAGCATCAACACCCATGAAACTCCCATGGCATGTTTTTCATTTCTACTAAAGAACGTAAAAGTGTGGGGAGGCTTCAGAACGACCGTTCTTGCACCAATAAATAGATTAAGGATTTTGGAAAATTCTAGCACATGGGTTCTAGTAAGGACTTTTCGTCAGGAGATTGACCCATACGACAAGAGTCCCCTTTCGGATCCATCCTGTCGGAGCCAACCACGTGATTATGGCGTTTAACCAAAACCCACATTTATATCCTGGCTGGAAATACTCTTGGCTTTAGAGTGTTACCGGTTGAGTCGTTCCCTTGGGTGAGTACTTTTTCCCCAAGGCATGCCCTCTAAGATAAACAAAATAAACAAAAATGAGTAAAAACACAATCCGTAACTCGATCGATCTTTGATGGCACAAAGAAAGAGAATGTACGCGAAAATGCCCCTACTCACACTCGCACAAGATGTTCAATTTTTTTAAGCCCAAATCGAAGTGTTTCAAAGCAATAAAATGTATTTTGAGTGTTTCTCTTGCACCCTAGATCGCACGAAGCGCAAGGGGAGAGGATACGCATTCAAAATACAACATCACACAATTTAAGCACTTGTTCATTTTATAGCCTTCAAAGCAATTGTGATTTCATTTTAAGTACCAAAATGAAGTGTGAGTTTTGATTGTTCAATTATTAACCTCAAACAAAATCTAGTAAGTTTGTCCTAAGATTCATTTTAAGTCCTTTGCAATGAAGATCAAATTGTTCGTTTTAGACCCAAATGAAAATTAGTGTTCTAAAAAGAAAAGATAAACAATTTCGTGTAGTGTTGATCAACACTTAAAGTGTTAAAAAACACATTGTGTTTTCAAAAAAAATCATCCTCCTTTCGTTTTCGTTTGCTAGCCTCCTCCTTGTTGACTTTTCGCTTTCGCTTTTCCTTTTTTCCTTCGTTGTTCATTTGTACCTATAAAAGAAAAGACAATTTTGTGAGGATCATATAAAGTCAATTTTGATGGTTAACTTTAAACCATAGCATGATCTTAATTGAAATGACAAATGATTTGAGTGACAAATGATAGTAAAAGGATGATTTAATCATGCTTTGGGATTTGATTTTATTGAAGAGATATAACACTTCCTAGACCCATTCTCTTCCTTATCAAAATCCATATGTATTGAATCCATCAAATCACTCATAAAGAATATGTTTGCTTGATCCCAAAGCTTGAATCCAATGTCAACCTTTGCATGAAGTATTTCAAAACTGCCACCTCACATTGTCAGCCACTTTGAACCATCATAAATAACAGTCAAAAATGATCTCAATAGAAACGTGTGACAATAAAGAACATAAACTTTATGTGATTTCAAAACTCATCATAAGAACAAAATCAGGTGATTTAAAGCAAGGTTGGTGAATATATACTTTGGGATGTGTAAAAAAAATAAATGATGAACTAAATCTGATAACCAATCAAGATAGGATATGTGATTTAAAAAGATCTGTCCTGCTTGCAGATAATAATGATGATCTAAATGAGCAGCAGTAAAATGATAGACAAAAGCAAGCTTAGCCTACCATGCGCCACACCTGTCAACAACAAACAACAGTCAGAGATCCATGAGCTTTTAAGATGGAATAAACAAAATATTGAACTTTCCTAACACCCGCCATATGCAGATGAAAATATATCAATTTGTGTGGATGTCAGTATCATTTTTGGGCAGAGAAGTAAAGGTAACTGTGAATAAAGAAATGCAGCGAGCAGGTGTAAAGCCGTATTCTGGAAACTTTTCCAACGTTCCTTCTAATAGCGTGAGGACTGTGTGTACCAGAAGAAACATCTGCAGATGAATCAAACATTAAATTATTGCGTCTTGCTTCTTCTCACTTCTCAGGCTTTACTATATACCTGGCAATGTACAACAAAAAGAGAGGGCTCCACCCTTATCGTATATGGCACGCCAGTGGGAAGGAATTTGAGGATCTTATTTTGATGTTTCAAGTGAATTTACTTAGACCAACAGCCATGATCTCTCACCCATTAGGAGCGGCTCCATGCTAGGAGCAAGGCATACACCTAGAAAAAAATAGGTCATGGGCTATAATCGATTAAAAGAAAATGGCATGTCAGAGAAAAAAATAGTAATCATGGCAGGATTTGGACGTTTTTCTCTGCTCATAACTATGACAAATAGAATTCGTTTGTCTACCATCAGTATTGCGTCTAAGATTTTAACAAATAGAATCCTTTTGTCTACCTGCCTGTGCGCAACGGGGAGCTTTTGAAAAAGGATATAGACATTTATTAACATAACGTATGGGGAAGTTCCGTCAGATGCTACAGTTGGAAAACACTTTGGCAGACATGTATGCAAAATGTGGACGCCTCAACTATGCCTGAGAACTATTGATAGGATATCTCAGAAATTGCAGTTATAGGGAACACCATGATTACAGGATATGCACAAAAAAAAAAGGATTTGCTGAGAGCCATGCTATATTAATCCTACATTCATTATCTTCTCTGTGTGTGGCTTTTGCTTTGCTGGTTGATCTACCTACGGAGTAGTCTAAATAGAGATTCTTGGAAAACTGCTGTAAAAAATGGCGTAGACTACATACACATCAATAATCTTAAGTTTAGTAGGGGTGGAGGAATACGCAGATCACAATGAGGAAATGAGGGCACGCACATCTTTGGCCATTATGCTTGCCATTGCTATATCCTCTGTGCTCTTCACCTGCAAACACTGTTTGACCTCTAAACCTCCTCACGAGCAAACAAAAAGTAAAATGAGTTCAGCGAGTACATTACGAGCGATTTGTAAATTCCATTTGAAGCAGACATCTTAGAAAAGCAAAAGGCACATAGCGTGCAAATTCTCAACACTATCCTCTATCCCTACTTTATTTCTATTGCTAAATGTAGATAGGAGGCATTTATGAGGAGATAGAGGCGCCTAGTTAGCAAAATCTAAAAATCTTCAGTTGCAGAAGTAGTTAATATGATGATATCACAACTAACTATACAGTGCCATCAAAGTCAAAGAAACAATTAAACGTAGATTCTTTCCAGAAAAACATAAGGCCATTAAATGCAGATGTTTACCAATACTATCAACTGTGTTGCAGCAGCGAATAGAGATGGTATTTTCTTCTCTTGAAAACACAGACCTATGCTTACTTGAGTACTCTTTATGTTGTAGTTGAAAGCAAAAGAAATATCCAAAGAAGCCTGCAAATTAAATCAAGGTTATCAAATAACCTTTTTCCCCAATGGCATTGATTCATTCCAAATAACCTTTGCCCTCCTAGCGCCATTTTGTGGATGCTAAAATCTACAATATGGTTAGTTTAAAATACAACAACATTTCAACATCCCTATGGAATAATAAGCCATGTTAATCATGCCATAAATGAAACAAGGGAAACCAAATAAAAGCATACAAAAACATGACATTAAACCTATCCCATAGTGGATTGGTGTCACATGTGCTAGTGACCCTTTCCCAATCCTTGATCAAAGCTTAAGATGAAAATGCTATGAAGATGGTGGAGTGATGATGAACAAAATCAGTTCTCCAATGGAGAGTGACTTTGCATGGGTGATTGTGGAGAGATGGTGAAGGATTTGATAAGAGATGAAGCCTATTTTATAGATTTTTTCAAATGCTAGAGTGTTGAAAATGGACCAATGTGGGACAAAGTTCAAACCAATAAGATAAGGCCACTTGTCAAGGTGATGATAGGCCAATGGTTGTGCAAGATTTGGGAAAGGTGCCCATGAGAGGAGAATTTGAATTCAAATTTTGCAATGAATGTTGAGTTTGACTTTGGAAGGGGGACATGCTTGAGAACATGCCAGGGCCTCATAAGCGGCTACATTTTGGTGTACATATCCCACTTGGGGAGATCAAACTTGGAGAATATTCTCCCCTTTTGTACCAAGTTGAAAATGAGATTTTGATAAATCAATTAAATGCAATTTCATGTGCGGTGGCCAAATCTAGAGAATGCAAGTGGGATGGGATTAGCCTTTATCGAGGTTAGATTAAATAGATGATGGGTGCATGTAGATTTAATGCTGATTAGGTGATTTTGACTTTTAAGACTTAAATATTTGTTTTATTTAAATCAGAAAGGGATGGAAGATGCATGTTTGAGATTTTAATTAAATAAAGCTTGATTTATTTAATTAAACTATGATTGAACTTTTGATGATAAGGGCGATTTACTAAGGTGAATGAATTAGCTGATGCATTTGTTTATTTATTAATGGATGAATATGCATAATGCAAATTTGGCGTGTCCTAGGTATAGTGCAAGGTTCACTTACGTAGAAAAATGGTATGCATCCTAGCTTGGAATAGACATTGATCCACCTTTGTTCTTTTCTGGTTTGCATACTCTACATCCCAAGGCTTTTCCATGTGTCCATCCTTTCTAGATATTTGTTTAGTTACTCTAGGTGAAATAAAATTCTTAGTTGCACTAGTATCTATAAGTACAAAAATGGGTAAACCAAACAAAATGTCTAGTGTCTCAATTGGAGTCACTTGATACTCCACTTGGCGATCATCCACAACTGCATGTATCTTTTCCAAAACATCGCCTAGCGGTGGGTAGTAGATTACCATATGATGCGTGACCCTAAAGCATTATTATTAGGACATTGACTCACATAGTGGTCTCCTCCACAAGTGAAACATCTAGTTGTTGGTTCTTCCTCTTTTCGCGGTTTCTCAAACGCGTTTGACCAATATTGTGGGTGTTTATATATTCCCTTCTTGACTCTTTCCCACTATTACGTGATCATTTTTCTCCTTGCTTGGGCACATTTTGTACAACTTCTACTTTCCTTGGGGTCGATTTGTCTGGAACTCCCACAACCTTCTTACGATTTCAATTTTCCTAATGAATGGAGATAGCCTTAAGCTTCTACTCTTGTTTACCAGCTTTCTCATACACAAGATCCATAGTTACTAGACCATGCACATCCACCTCTCCTCCAATCTGATTATTAATTCCCATGATAAACTTTCTTATACGAAAGTGTTCATCCTTTTGGTACATAGGAACATAACACAAAAGATGAGTAAACTTCTCCCAATATTCATTAACTGTCATCTCCCATTGTCTTAGATTCTGGAAATCCATGAGCTTCTGGTCAAAGTAGAGTTGAGGCAACCATCTTTTACAAAATATTTCAGCAAATTTGCTCCAATTTAGCTTCCATGAGTTAAGATTGAGTTCCATCTTTTTGTTCATGCACTATTTAGAGGCTTCTCCTACTAACTGGTATGCTTCTCAAGCAGATTTGGTAACCTCAGTATAGTTTCGAATCTCAAAGTACTTCTCCATTTGTACTAACCAAGCCTCAACTTCATCTTTGTTAGTGTTTCCTTCAAACTTGGATGGGGTAATCTTCTTCATATCTCTAGAGAGTTCATAAGCCATTCACTTCCTATTAGTCCTCTCAAATAGGGAAGGTGATTTCTCCTTCTCTTTATCATGTTCATGTGAAGATTTCTCTCCCTCATTCTCATTGATTGGAATTTCTTTCTCAACTCTATCCTTACCTCAAGTTCATGTTCTAGGTTTTCCAACCTTTCTAAATTTTGGTCCAGTCTTTCTTCAACACCTAAGGGTCCTTGCCCAACTTCATGGCTTCCGCCATGATTGGTTTGTATCGTTACCATCTTCACAAAAATGAATTCTACCTAATTTTTTTTGTCCATGTTAGAACTAATCATGTATATCAATTATCTTATGGAACACATTAAAATGAGCTATTAATCACATATACAGAATTCCACATAAGACTTTAACCACAATATTTTCTTTGATAAACATACGATTTTATTAATTCACAAGGAAAATATCCTTTTGTTTACATGGAGCGACTATTTAGATAGTCGAGTGGAGAGTGTCCCTCAGATTCACTCTTTGACACATAACTAATGGAGTATACCCTACAGATTGAGGCTATTCATCCCTCATTTTTTCATACCTATCCTAGAATGTATAATAACCTTCAAATTTGTCATAGATACATAGTTGTGAGGTACATATCCCTTAGACTCATTACTTGAGGAAATTTCAATTACTTCTGCCATTGGAAGAACTATAGGGTCCCTAAAGATAAATGTTAGACTGATGCTTCCTTCTGAGGGCATATCCCTAGAAAGTGATAATGACTCAAACTTTTTCTGGTGAGACTGAAGGTAAGTAGTTGTATTTAGCCTCCATCTTCATTTTTCTCTTCACAACATTGATTTGAGAAAGCACGTGACTGGAGGTTTTAGTGTCGCTTAACCATATGGAATTGTCATAGTTGGTACCCTCAATTGTCTTAACAATGGATTCTCTTTCCTTCTTGGCCTTGAGGTAGCGCTCATTTCTAATTACTGACTTTCTAGCCATTAACCTAAGATGCACCATCCTGGCACAAGAATTTTCAAACATTAGATGACATTGGACAAAAAGAATGACGAGTTCATAGGTTCCAGAGTTAAACTTGATAGCTCTGATACCACATGTAATATGCCAACCATTCGTTGAAGTAAATTTTCCTATGTTTTCACTTTGCAAGTAAATAAACTTTGTAACAAGCCATTTCCATACAAAATTCTTTTCTTTATTGAGAACATATGAACAAGAATGTCATAACAATGAAGAATAATGATTCCATTCCAAAATAATAAATTCAAGATTACAATATTTCAAAGATTGTGTAAATAGTACAGACATAGCTCAATCGAGCTTTCAAGCAATCGATATAGATAGTCTAAGAACCTCCTTCCAAATATTTGGTCTTCTTGTTGCCTGCTAACAAGGTGAAGCATCCCTCAAGTGCTTTTCCACCAACCACAAACTCATATGTAGTCCCCCACACATATATCATTCGATAGATGGCCCTACCCTTTGACAAAGAGATTGGCAGAGTAACCTCGTAATGAAAACCAATTGATATTCGTGTTGTGTCTTACATGGCTAGAACTTGTAAACCCACAATCTAGAACTAGCATGCAAATAAATGGATCATGGTGAATTGACAGTGGAGCCAAAGGAAATCACACTACTTTGGCCAAAGTGTTCTCACTAGGTACTTCGAGTGATAGTCATCCTACTCACGTACACTACTCAAGCTCGATTTTACTTTAGGCCACTATATATTATGCATAGGTTTATTTATCAATGGGTAGTCTTTAACCCTATAGACAAACTATTCCCATTTCCCATAACTTAATGATATATCTACTTAAAAAGCATAACTATAAGTACCCTCCCCTTAACAAACATTCAAACCCTAGGAGTAACTTGTAAACCACTAATTAAACCAATAACTAGCTATGGTCAACTTCCTAAAATATCCTTGCTTAATCATATATAGTAACATATACCTATGACAAGTAACCTCTCCTATTATGGAGTATATGCTAGCACAACATAGAAAAGAGTAATATAGCTTTTAATTCCTTTCCAAAGCAAATACTATACTTTCCTAATGCATGTATTCAATCAAGACATTCAAAACACTCAATCATTTATAAACAAAGATCAATAAGGAAAGATTCATCCTCATGCATGTTAAATGCTTGTACAATTGATTGATTATTGCCCAGCTCTCCAAAATAGTAGTTAGCTTTGATTTGTTCTCTCAAGCAACACCTCACTAAATCTCTCTCTCACAAGTTGATAATATACTTCACTCAAAATGGTCAACTCTCTCGCATTTACTCAAAGCTCTCTCAAATATAAAAGATTGGAAATGCAGATTATAAATGCGTAATGAAGTGGAAGTAGAATATAGAATGATGCTAAAAAGTAACAAATGAGAGAGTATGTCTCTCTATGTATATTGCAACAAGGAAACTCCATAGCCTAAATAAAATGCATGTAGATTGATAGTATTTCCCATGCAAGTCAACTCAACTAAGTTGGCTCAATAGTGGCAAAAAATACAAGGTTTATTCAACATACAAACCTACAGGTTGACTTCTAAACTTGAGAACAGTATATGACTATTTCAATCAAAACATGACCAAAAGGGTGATAGTCGATTACTTCCCAAATTGAACTTCTATAACAAATAGATCTTTCATAAAATGGCACCAAGCAAGCAGCCATTTCCCCAAACTCAGGCCCAATTTTATTCATTTGAAACAATCCATGATAAAAATCTAACACATAGCATGAATCGTCCAAGTTCATGTATAGTAGTTGAGTCGCTTTATCTCATTTTGATTGATTCCTTAACAAGTTGTAATCTTTTCCTATTTTCATGCATTTATATTTACTTTGTTGTTGGTGTCATTCTATCTCCAAATGATAGGGCGTCCCATGTAAAATGTTGTTTACCAAGTCAAAAGGTATTATATCTCAAGTATCGGCTAAGTCAAACTCATTATATTAACTTGTTTGCTGCACTATACATTGTATATAGTTCACTCTTTAATCTTTTTCCATTATGTATCATATTCGACCTTTGTAATGCTTTGTATCTATTAAATACAATAGGCCTTTTTCCAAGTCATGTATCAACCTCTAAGCATTTAATCGATTACCATGAAATTTAAAACACACACACACACATATGTATGTATGTATGTATATGTATATGTAGATATATACTTACATATATAAATATATATCTTATGATAAAAAAGTATGTATATATTCGATATACAAATGAATACAATCAAGTTATCATTCCCATCGATTGTGTACATATATATATACATATATATATACATATATATATACATACATATATATATACATATATATATACATACATATATATATACATATATATATACATACATATATATATACATATATATTCGTTTATGTACATATATATGTATGTGTACATATATTGATACATTCGTATGGCATATCCATTTGCCCATCATATGTGTGTATCGATATATGTATACATATGGATATATGTATATATCATATATATACACACATTCAATTATACCTCATTCTCATACACAATTACTATCATATTGACAAGTTCTTACGTGCGATATATCTATATATATACATATACATATTGTTAGGTCCATTTGATAGTTCCATGTGTATATGTGTATAGTCTATCATCAATATGATTATGTATACATATACATACATTTACCATATTTTAACTCATCAGTACAAGTATAGTAATACAAGGAAAATATCATAAACTTCCAAACATAAAACATCATTCAAGCATGCACTCATTAGTAAACAAGACCCTTACTAATGCAACCACATCAAACTAAAGATGACCTACTAAATCCAACATAGCAACTTGACTCAACCATTCTACTATGAGTGTGTGCAAGTTTAAATAGTTTACGTTACCCGTTACCCGACCAATACCTTCTCCTGAGTGATACTTCCCCTTCGCCTGGAGGAATGAACATATAATTGCATCCACTGACACATGCACATGACAGTCAGTTGTTTACAAAATTTGCATTATATATAATACATCTCCATAGTTAGAACATTCATTTCAATAACCATTCATTTCACACATATGCATTTCTTCATATATCATTTAAACAAAACAACATTCATTCATAATTCATAGAAATAAAGTGCAAGCACAATTTATTCATCTTCAGAATCCAAATTACGTTCACATTTACATTGCATAGTAATAGTAAATAGTAAATACATAATTGGGATGTAACCATAATAGTTAGGTGTCATCTTTATTTAGTGAAGGCCACCTTTTTCTTATTCATTTTGATTTAATTAGTCCACTAATTAGAAGTTCAACACTTGATTAGCTAGATTGAGTTAACTTGCCTTCTAGTTGGGAGTGAATGAGATTTAAATTCTTAACCTCTTGAACATGTCATCTCTTTCATTCACACAAACAAGAAGCACATATATTTGTATACAATCCTTTGTATTATATATTTTCGCATCTGCAATAATGGAACAATCAATAATTATATTCTACATTAATTGTGTGTTTATTTGTATCTTATGTAATTTATCTTCATTCATTGAGATCTAGACATTTTTGGATTCTCATAAAAAATTACATGTTATTAGATCCTTGTTGGCATTCGAAGATTGCTCTTTTCCTTTGAATTGAGGGTTTCATATTGAAGCTTCATGAAGAGTTCAATTTTTGGTGATTCTTTGGTCAAATTAGAGTCAACCATTACATCTAGAGAAAGTGATAAACTAAAATTTGACTTTTATATCATTCAAATTAGACACCTATAAGTCAATTTGTTTTAGTTTTTTATTGCATTTTTTTATATTTTAGAAATTAAATCATATTTTGAGGTAGTTTTGAGAAAAATAAATGACACCATTGCATTCAAGAGGCATCAAAAGTAATAGATTGACTATGAGTTCATATGATTTTATTTTCATTGTAGCAAAAAATAGTTTTTTAAGGTCGTATGACCTTGCCATAGCTTTGTGTCAATAGGTATTAATATGAAAAAAATAGTTATAAGGCATACACCCATTCTCGGGGTCCATGATTTATTTAAAAGGATCATGACCATTTAAAGGCCACAATATTTTATTTGAGGGGTGCAACCTTTAAGGCTTGTCACCACCTTTTAGTTTTAAATGGTCACCAATCAACTGGGTAATCACTACATTAGTTCGGTTGACAACAACTACCAAATTCAAAAAGAACTCTAAGTTGGCCCTCCAAACTTTGATAGTATTTTTAGCAAATATTATAATTTTGTAACATTTTCTATATTTGGTAGTAACTTTAATTGTTCCTTGGTTTTGAATTTCTTCCAAATTTGGATGCTCTTCTAAATTATTTGTCCATCTTTCTAAATTTGGCTAGGGTTCTATTAGATTTCTAGTCAACTTGCACATAAAGAGGCATGCATTCTACCCATATTATTAAATTTTGACATTTTATAGGTGTTGGAAATATCTCCCCTAGCCCTAAAATATTGTATATGGTTTTTGATTTTTTTTTCTCACACTTGTAATTTCACCAAGATAAAGTACCACCTTATTTTGTATAGGGGAGGTTTTTATTGAGTATATTAGAGTGTGTTTTTGTGCTCATGTCTTCTTGATTACACTCTTTCCTTCATTGACTCTTGTAAGGGGTAAAAATTGGTATTGCACTTCTAACTCCATATAATTACTTAATTTAGACAACATCAATATAAATTATCTAACGGAAAAATGTTGCACTAAATATGTAGATCAATCGATGCTTGAACTTATTGATAGTATCAAAAAGGAAGAGTATGAAAGGAACAATGAGAGAAATCCTAATTTTATTTGGTCATTTATATCTTTTGATCTAAAATTTCATCTTGAAAAATGTTCAACACTTAAGGAAGCATGGTACACTCTTGCAAAACTTTAGGGTGAAATTGATAAATTTAGAGGCTATCAAATTGAAAATGAATTGATGAACCTTGATCCCAACAATTTTTATTACATAAATAACTACATCTCAAAGATGAAACAAATAATAACACAACTAAATTATTGTATTATTTATAGAGAAGATTTAGATTTGATTTTAAATATTTAATATAAATTTGATTCTGGATATTTAATTTTTATTTCTAGCTTTTATACCCATTAACTATCCATGGGAACTATATAATTTCACCTAATTTGGATGTATTTTCTAGTTTTATAATCAAATAAACAAAAATAATGAGTCAAATGTGATTCATAAAGTCTTTCGAGCCATATGCATTAATGACTAGTCAACCTAAGGGACCAAAAATTCAAAGAATCCTAAATAGAAAAAATCCATAAATTTAGATAACACACAATCATAATCTAAAGAAAATTTCAAATCCTCTTTGTCAAAATGAGTCCCATCTAAGAAGGAGAAGCCCTTATGTGCAACTTACCAAAAAAAGGCATGATAAACATAAATATTATATAAACGAGATTGATGAATTGAAGAATCTTCAATAGAATAATATTACCAATTTTCTTTTAGGTTCATCATCATCCACTTCCAAATCAAACAATCACAAGGATAAGGCAATTCTTTTTAATAAAGTATAGTTGAAGGAGATAAATCCTTGACTCCAAAGCTTCTCATCATATGGGTCCATCATATAATGTGTTTGCTTCATTGAGACTTGCTTTATGCTTCATATTTTAATGGTCATTTTAATAATTCTATGAGTGTACGTGGATTATATGGGTCCACAACATAAAGCATTTTCCTCATTTGAAACTTGTTCATACCTTGCATTTTGATAGGTAATAACACTTCTATGAATGCATGTGGGACAAGGTTTATTGACATGGGTGTAGGATTGTGCAATGATGTTCTTTGCTTTCCTTGTCAACTAATCTCCTATCCATTTAGTAGATTACATATAGTGGGATAGGTAAGAGTGTTGAGTTTACACCTAATTCTATGGTTATTTAATATTTTTAAAGTAGTGACATTAATGTAGCGGGGAGGCAAATGATTAGGCTGGATTATATACCTTCACAAATTTTCTCTTGTTGCTCCTTCAACTGATGTTTCTACTTAAGCATCTAGTGTGGATAGTTTTTAGGATATAAAATACACTCATTTATACCTTCAAGTCCTTTCACTGATTGAGGTTCTAGAGATACTTGCTAACACTCTTTCACCACCACCTCTTATTTCTAATAATTTTAACATTGCTTTAAATGGAGTTTCTAGTGATTCAGTACAAGTCCATAATTAATTTTTAGAGACAGTTTATTAGGATAAATAATTAGCAGATTATAAGTATCCATTTTATAACTTCTTTCTTTTAGATTGGAGAAAACCATTAAGGATTTGATCCTTTTATTTAATAATAGTTCCATATTAATTATTACCCCTTCATCACTGGCTCTTGTTCCATAATAATATTGATAGTGCTTTGATTTTTCACTATCATCATTTATGTTTAAGATGATTAATCTTGACATCTCTCATCACTAATTTAGAGACAAATGCACAATTACTAGACATAGATCTTCTATTTTATTCACTTTTTTTTTTCATGGAATGGGTAAATCTTCTATATGGACCCATGATTCTAATTTTCCCAATGGAAGGAATGTTGTTCAAAATGCATGAAGCTTATTTAGCTTGTTGATCATCCTTCCATATTTAATGTATGATGCATCACATTTGGGGGATTGCCTATTCTCTTGTTATTCATTCATTTTTAGGGTCTTATTAATGTAAATGAGCATTTAACAAATCATTTTATATTTTTCTTTCCTCCTATGTTGCACTCACCATGGGTTTTCGTGTAGTATTTATACTTCACCTTGATTTTTTTTTAATCTTATATATGATATTGCACCTATTGATAATTTTACTTAAATGATATTGTGAATATTTAATTATTCTTGCCTAGGTAGCTTATAATGACATGTGTTCACCTTGACTTGAGATACATAAGTGCTACCATTTCCTCATTAATTATTGAGTATTAGTAGTTAAATGCCACTTTTTTCTTACTCAAGTCCACCTCTATCCGAGTGAGCTTGAGTCAATCAATCCATTGATTGAGAGTTAAACTCTTGAAATCTTAATTATATTGAGTTAAACTCACCTTCTAATTAGGAGTAAAAGAGAGTTAAACTCACAACCTCTTAGACATTTAATTTCCTTGATTCATGCATCCAAGAGGCATTTATATATAACCCTTTTTATTATATCTTTTCATATTTTCAATATTAGAATAGTTGATATCTACATTATAGACTATTTGTGTGTTTGCTTGTAGCCTATGCAACTTGTCTTCATTCATCTAAATCTAGGCTTGTATTTGGATTCTCATCAAACCTTACAATATTGAAGAATTATTCTTATACTAAACCTCTACGTGTATTGCATATAGACTTATCATCCAAGTATTGGCAATGAGATAATAAGAGCCCTATTTAAAGTTTTCAAGTGATATAATGTTGACTATGTGAATACACCTATCTTTATGCTAATGGGTGGTTTTCATATGTGAACTATCTGGGGAGAATGTAAC
>VDFB02111379.1:0-27169 GCA_007258455.2 Sequoia sempervirens | reverse complement strand
CAGGTCAAGCAAGTGATGAAGACCCTATGGCGCGAATTTCAGATCAAACGGAGTTGCAGAGGATGGAAAATCGGACACTTACTATTTTTAGCAGGCTGGTACAGAGGAGTTAGGGTTTCCTAAATTCAAGGGCAAAACACGACAATCGTACAAATGCAGTATCTAGCTATGATCACCACACTTCAGGCAATCGACACGCAAAATTTGAAGACTTTCTGAGCAATTGCTATTTTTAGTAAGTTGCTAAAATAGCAGGTACAGACAAATATCAGGCATCAGTAGCACAAACACATCTCGAGGTTCAGAACAAAGCAAAATCCAGCCTTTTGGAGCTTGGAATTAGCTTGAAGTGCAAAATTGACAAACTTTCTAAAAATAGCAAATTAGGGTTAGCATGAACAAATCACTCTAAATTTGACAAATGGCATAAAATTCACTGAAGTTGATAAATTTTCAAGTCCAGCCAGTGAAAAACGCCTTTAAAAGCTGAAGGTTGGTGGAAATTCTCTAAGCACTGGAAATTTGAAGTTCACAGGCCAAATGCACCTTGAGAAGTTGAAGAGGAGGTCTTGAAAATTTCTAAGTCCTTCAAATTTGAAGCTCAGGACTCCATATGCGCCCAGCTAGATGAGAGGCTTGAAAAATTTCTAAGTCATGAAAATTTGATGCTCCATGGGTAAAATGCGCCCTTGACTTGGAGGAGGCCATGAAGAAATCTTTCGAAGTATAAAAACTTGAACTAGAGGGTCTTATTTGCGCCCAAAGTGAAAGGTGATGCTTGAAAATTTACTAAGTCCTTGAAACTAGAAGCCCACCTTGTGAAATGCGCCTCAAACTGGAGTGGAGGAGGTAAAATTTTCTAAGTGTTGATAAAGTGAAACCTCAAGGTGGTAGATGCGCCTAACTTTGAAGAGGACTCCAAAAAATTTCTAAGGCAAGAAAATTTGAAGGACCCTCCATATGCGCTTGGAAAGAGGAGGAACTTGAAAATTTCCTAAGTTTCACAAAATGGAAGTAGCTACCTCTAGATGCGCCCTTGAAGTGAGAGGAGGTTGGAAAATTTTCTAACTCTGTGAAATTTGAGGAGACCCCTCCATTTGCGCCCAAGGAGAAGAGAGGGTGATTGAAAATTTTCCAAGGCATTTAAGCTTGAGGTCCCCACCCCTAAATGCACCCTTCATGGAAATGTACATTGGGATTCTTCTAAGTGTTCAAAATTGAAAGCATGACCTCTCATTTGCGCCCCAGCTTCAAGGAAGAGATGAAAATTTTCCAAGTGGTTGAAAATGAAAGTATAGGGGGTGAAATGCGCCCCACCTTGCCAAGGTAGTATGCTAGCTAAAAAATATTCTAAGTGCTGCAAATTGAAACCTCACACCTCCAAATGCGCCCCTCATGGAAATATCAACTGGAGAAATCTTCTAAGGCATGGAAATTAAAAGCTCAAGCTATGATTTGCGCCCAACTTTGGAGGAGACTTCAAAATGTTCTAAGTGTCGAAAATTGGAAGTAGGGGGTCCAAAATGCGCCTAGCCTTGAAGAGAAGACCTTGAAAGTTTCTAAATGTTTTAAATTTGAAGCATGACCTCTGGAATGCGCCTGGACTTGCCTGTAGAGCTTTGAAAAATGCTAAGTGTTGGAAACTAGAAGTAGCCCCTTCCATATGCGCCTAGACTTGAAGAGGATAAGTTAGAATTTCTCTAAGTATGGAAAATGAAAGTAGCATGGCTCATTTGCGCCTTGAAGGAGGAGATTGAGAAAGTTTTCTAAGTTATCAAAACTGAAAGCTCATCACATCATATGCGCCCTTGATGTGAGATTGAAGGAAAATCTGAGTATAATGGAAATTGAAAATGAAGGCTCAAGGGTAGAATTGCGCCTAAGACAAAAAGAGAGAACTTGAGAAATGCTGAGTGTTGCAGATTTAAACTTCACCCTTCCATATGCGCCTTAAGGATAAAGGAGGATTGAAAATTTCACTAAGGCATTTAAAAGTTGGAGCTCAACCTATTAAATGCGCCTAAAGGAAAGAGGGTGACTTAAAATCTTTCTAAGGCATGTAGAATGAAGGTAGAGGGTGTGAAATGCGCCTTGGCCTAGGGAGAGGTGCTGGAATTATTCTAAGTGTCACCAGCTGGAAGGAGGAGTGGTAGAATGCGCCTTAACCACTTGATGACTTTCTAAGTCTTGATAATTGAAAGTGTGAGGTACTAAATGCACCTTAGCCTGGAGGAGGTTAGAAAATTGTTTGAAGTGTTCAAAATAGAAGTACAAGGGGTAAAATGCGCCCTTGAAAAGGATGGATAGAAAAGTTCCTAAGTATGAAAAAATGGAAGTATGACCCTGAAAATGCGCCCAAAAAGGAAGCCAGAAATATTTTCTAAGTGTTTGCAAGTGGTAGGACAAAGGCTTAAATGCGCCCAAGCTAGTGATGAAATGATAGAATATTTTTCTAAGTATAAATATTTAAATTCCACCTCTAGAAGAAAATACGCCTAAGTCTAATGGTGGAGATGAAATTTTCAGAGGCATGAATAAAATTGGCAGTGGATGGGTCAGAAAGTGTTAGCTTCGTCAGGTTGATAAAAAAATTTCAAGTCAGAGCAAGGAAATGCACCTGGAGTTGAAGAAATGGATTAAATTTTGTTGAAAATTAATTTTCTAAGGTTCAAAAATTCAAGAAAATTAAATGAACCCATTCGTTGCATACCCATGAATTTGATGCGTTCTGAGAGAAATTTTCTTCTGGGTATTGAAGATTGTCGATGAGGAATGAATTTCAAAGTCTTCCACAGCTTGCCAGGAATTCCGAGGTGAAGATTTTTGATGGGCACCAGGTTGGTGAATTTCCTAGGGAAAATTTGAGAAATTTTCTAAGGCAGGGAATAAATGATGTTTTTGAAGATAAAATGCCTCGGCGGATGAATTTTAAGTCGATTGCCTAGGTGAATTTGATTGAATTCTTCGTGGGACTAATCTTCTAGAGTCAGAGATGAATGAAATTGAGTATTAGAGCTCCAGCTAGTAAAGTGAATTCCTTGAAGACGATGCAGTTGAGGCTAACACTCTCGAAAGATGATTTTGAAAGTGCATCTCTTAAATACGCCTCTGAGGGAGTTGAAATTTTGTCTAAGGCATTGAAATTTGATGCATAGGTGTTATATGCCCCAGCCTACAGATCATGAAGAAAGTAAAGTTGGCTAGAGGAAATAGATGAACCCTTGGAAGTTAAGGGTGAGTAAAGTGAAGGTGAGTTTATATTGTAAAGTGTTTTGATGTCCTTCTCTATGCTTGTTTCTGCGGGAGGAATGACTTGAAGAGGTGGAAAAGGATACTCAAGACAACATTCTGACCTCGAAGGAAGAAAGTATGTTCTGCAGCTCAAGTGACAAAAGAAGAAATATTTTCAAGCTCGAGTTGGAAAAGTGGAAACTGAAGCAATTCAAAGAGTTGAAGAACAAGCGTCAAGGAGAAGAAGATCGAGAATAGTGTGAATGTGTCTGGCGGGAATCTTCTAGGGGATGGTGGCCATTAATGGCTTATTTATTGCCCCACTCTCCACTATGGTGGTTTAGAGGGTGAATCTTGTTTCCAGGGCTGGGGTAGCCGCGATCACGGGCCATCAACCAATTGTAATATGGAGTCATCAGGTTGGACAACCTTGACTATATAAAGGGGAGTCCCCCTCATTTTGTATTTTGTATGAGACAATAGAATTAGAGTAGAAGTTAGAATGAGAGAGGCAAATTAGAAGTAGCTTAGTATAGATTGATAGAGTAGTTGAAGAAGAAGGAAATTTTCCTTAAAACTTTGTAAGAAATTGTTGTGAACACTCCAATAAAGGAGGAATTTTTCATTGATGATGAATTTCATCTTTTGTTGTGAAGGTAGCTAGCAAGGATTTCTTCATCCTTTGATTTAATTAGTGACTTAAAAGTAGAATAAGTTTCATTCATGCAAGCGGGGAGATAGAATTGTGGAATGTGGTCTTCAATTTGACAAACTTGTCTATCCATACCACTAGTGTGTTATTTGATAGTGAATGTGCTTTGTGTGGTCAAGCGGAATATCATGTACCCAACCGATCATGGGTACGTGTTTATATGTGCCCGTTGTGATGGTATCTTTATGTCAAGTGGTGGTTTGAACATCTTTTGTCATCTCCCTTGAAGATTGCATCGACTCCGTGGAAGCTGTCCGATGCGAGGCAAAGCGAAGTCTGGTTAGAAGTTTGCTGAAAGTTGAGCTTCATATCCCATGCCTTAGAATAGATTTAGACTCTCTAAACCCTCCCCCATTTCAATTCAGTACTTTCTGGTTAGAATAGGAAACCCGTGCTTCATTGATAAATTTGTCGAATTGTGAAAACCTTTTCCTCTCGTTGAACAATTCCATAAGTCCCCTTGAAATACCAGCAAATCACATTGAGCCAACTGAGACTATTCACATTTAAGGAACCTTGGAGTTGAATGCACGAACTCTCTTGCAATCTTAGCATGCTAATACTTTGATCAAGAGAGAGTAGAGGTAGCCGTTGGTGACTTTATTCTACGTTAGTGCGGTCACAAAAAAACACATCAACAGATCTATGCATTTTCATCAAGGTTTAATTACCAAAGGGGTTTGACCAAGGAAAACCCCCATAAACAATCAACCAATTTTCCTTTGTCTAGCAAGTTATTTACAAGTTCAGATCTGGAGACTTGGTGAAGGAAGTGCAGACAGTGAACCTTGGGATCACATTTAGAAATTGCATAAATTCAAATTGTGACTAAGACAATAGTAAGGGTGTCTTAGTCCTCCCAAGGGTATTTTGCAAAGATTCCTTCCGATTTTGTTTCAACAGTTGAATATTTTTCATTTCCCCCAAAAAATAGCAGTGGGACTAAGACAACAATAAGGTCATCTTAGTCCTCCACAACATTTTTTGCATTTCTAGAATCCTCATCACATTTCCAAACTTCCTAGGTATACATACCCTAACTTACTGTTGCTCATTTTCATCATTTGCACTCATTATTTGACTTGCAATACTAATTTTTATGAGTTGAATGTTAAGTTGTCTTTTCTAAGCTTTTTGCTTGGTTATGAACCCTTAAAAGCCCAAAGAACCCCCTCTAGGTCTTCCTTGTTGAGAATTGACTGACCTCGGTGTTGATAGTCAATCCAATTTGGGATCCTAAGGCATATTTGAATGACAATTGGAGAAGTGTGGTGTTCTATGACCTAGGTTATAAATCATCCCCATTTCCACTATTGTTCATTTTGGTGAACCCAACATTTTTTTTTAACATTCATTTTTGATTTGGAGTTCATTAAACTCCTAGATCTAGGTTGCATTCATTCTTGTATTGCTTCTTGCATTAATGAAAGTGCATCTAGTGTTTCTCATATTTGCATTAGTGAAAGTGCATATAGGTTGCATTTTTACTTTCTCGCATCATTTTATCTCATTGAAAAACTGAAAAGTGCATTATCAATCATCCTAATTGTATTTAGAAACATTGTTATTGCATTCAAAAATGAAAAAATTGCATTCAACTTTGCATTCAATTGCTTGTCATTAGTTACTTTTTCTTGCATTCATTTACATAGTTTTCTATTTCTAAACATCAAGTCCCTAGGTAGGCAACCTAGGAACACTGTTATCAACTCAAATTTTGTAATTTTTTTGAAAAAACCTTTACTGGGACTAAAACACCCTTACTAGCATGTTAGTCCCTCTATGGGTTTTTAGCTAAGAACCTTGTTTGAGTTGTTTGTTGTTTGTTCTAGTTTCTGGAACCTCCAAATTTCATTAGCATGACTAAGACTCCCTTCCTAGAATCTTAGTCCCTAAGGAGTTTGAGGTTGCATTTTTCAGGGTTAAACAGTGAAGTTATGTGCTTCTATTTGCTATAGTTACTTTGTTGTTTCAGTTTGTTAATTTACTGTTTCATGCATCTTCATAGTTCACGTTTACAATTGATTGATATAAATAGATTATTGCACTTTCATTTTGATAGAAATAGATTTGATTTTACATTCATTGAAAAACCAAAAAACAAAAACCAAAAACATTAAATCTAAACAAGCATACATTTAAGGTTAGTATGTCAAAATCCTTTGTTCAAGTTAGCGCAACCCTCAAGCATTTTAGTAGTGATGAATTTGATATGTTAGATGAAGCCCTTGAGGACTTCATCTCTCAAGGTTCATCCACTAAGGCTTATCCAAACAAACCCAAACAAAGAGAATTAAATGCTATTCAACCTCAACTTATCCTTTATCCACCTTCAAACAAACCTCAACCTACAAACAAACCTGTCCTTATCCTTGAAGCACCTAAGGAAAATGTGTCACAACAATTGAGTTATAATACTGTTGCTCATACATATAACACAAGGAATAATAGACAACCTCAACCTAATCTTGTTTCGTTACCATTGCCTAGTGCTCCTTGTTTACCATCGCATAGTGGAAAGGATTATGATCTTGTTGAAAACTTAAGAATACTCCCGCTAAGATTTCCTTATGGGATCTTATTCAAGCTTCACCTAGTTACCACACCATGCTTCAAATAGTCTGAAAAGAAGTTGTGATTTATCCTATTACAAATGCAAATGATGTGGTAGCTCTAATACAAGAAATGAATATAGTTAATGTAGACATTACCTTTCACCAACATGAGCTCCCCCCCTTGGAGATGAGAAAGAAATACGATGCATTCATGATAATAGCCAAAAAAAATAGCATAGGAATAAAAAGGACCCTTGTTGATAATGGCTCAACTCTTAATGTGTGCAGTGTGAACCTTTTAGATAAGTTGGGAATGGACAAATAAAAAATGAAACCTGATTCCTTTTCAATTCGAGGATTTGACAATGTAGGAAAGCAACCGCTCGGTGTGATTACTCTACCTATTACAGTTGGAGAGGCTACCTTACAAACTACCATTCATGTTATGCCTCATGACCTTTCATACAATCTTCTTTTAGGAAGACCATGGATTCATGAGATGCATGTGGTGCCTTCGACTCTTCATCATATCATGAAGTATGTCTATAAAAACAAGTTATACCAAATTGAAATGGACCTCGAGCCTGGAATTTGTTTACAAATTGAAAAAGGAACCACCAGTCCTCTGCAAACATTAATTCCAACATAAAAAATATAACCTATGAAAGAGGAAACACAAGAGATGGAGACAGTGTCAAAATTATCAGATGATGATTGGGGTTCCTTGGAATTCACACCTTCATTTATGGGAGAGTATATAATCACAAGAAAATAGGATGAAAAACAAAAGTAACCAATAGTTATGTCAACACAAAACTCAGGAGAAAACTCACAAGAATCTATCTCATCTACTCTTGAAGAAGACACAAGTTACACACCAAACTTTAATTAGATAGATTATCAACATCCACCAAACCCGAAAGAAATGGAAAGACTTTTTGGGAGAGGTTATGAACTTATGAATCAATTGGGTTATAGTGGAAAATGATGTGGAAAGAAAGAATAAGGAATTTGTGTTCCTATGAAACCTAACATGCAAGAAACGAAAAAATTATTTGGGAAATTGTCCTTCTAAGATAATGCAATCAAACAAGAGACCTTCATTAAACATCAACACCGTTATGTGTAAACCAAAAATCAATCTTACCTTGAAGCATCCAAAATTTATTGATATGAATTTTGAACCATCGTGGGCGTACTTTGAAGATGATGAAGCCTTGAAACAAATGCTAGGATTTTATGATAAATCATATACTCCTCCTCAAAAGAAAAGGGTTACATGTGCTATGATAAGCACCAAACAAAAAGATGAAGAAGAGGAGAACGATGAGATAGACATGAATAATGAAGAATACAACCTTGAATTTTTGAAATCAAATGCACTCCCTTTAGGGGGTACCATGGACATAGCAATGGACATCAATGATAAAGAGAAAGTGATTAAGATAGGAAAATGCCTCGATGATGGAGAACAAGAGGATATTGCAACTTTGCTTCATGAATTTTCTGAAATTTTTGCTTGGACTTATTTAGATATGTCAGGAATTGACCCTAAGATTGTAGCACACAATATAGTCCTTGCTGAAAATGCTAATCCTGTTAGACAGAATATTTGAAAAATGAACCCTAAAATAGCCTTGTTGGTTAATGAAGAAATTGAAAAACTCCTTGAGGTTGGTTTCATAAGACCTATAGATTATTCTCCTTGGATCTCATACATTGTCGCAGTTGCAAAACCTGACAATCATAGTAGGATGTGTACAATTTTTTGTGATTTGAATAAAGCATCTTTAAAAGATGACTTTTGCCTTCCTAATATTGAAATGATAGTAGACTTGACTATGGGACATGCTTTGTTGTCATTCATGGACTAATTTTTTGGATACAATCAAATTTTCATCAACCCTCAAGATTAGTACAAAATAGCATTCACAACTATTTGGGGAAAATTTTGTTGGGTTATGATGCCTTTCGTATTGAAGAATGCGAGCGCAACATATCAACGAGCTATGACACTGATATTTCACGATTACATACATAAGATTTTGGAAGATTATGTTCATGATATTCTAGCTAAATCTTTAACAAGACAAGACAATGTGAATGTTCTTTGAAATATTTTTGAGCGAATTCAAAAATACATCATGAAATTGAATCCGAAAAAGTGTCTTTGGTGTAGATAGTGGAAATTTTTTAGGTTTCATCATATCTCACAGAGGCATTGAGGTGGACACAAAGAAAATTGATGTTATAGTTAGCATGCCACCTCCTAGAAATATCTCTCAATTGTGTACCTTACAAGGAAGAATTCAAGCCATTCATCATTTTGTAGCATCCTTAGCGGATCGAACATTACCATTTACACATTGATGAGTCCAATCAATCGCTCAATTTTGATAGGGTTTATCATATATTTGTTGTTGATACTATAGACTTTGGCACCTAGTTATTGACATTCTCCATGTTATTTCCTTAGATTTATGAACCTTGGGCATGAACTTATCCTTGTGACTTTTGATGATATTAACATGCTATGTGGATTATCTATGTTAATTTTACATGTGGTTGAATGTATGTTACTTTAAGGTAATTATGGATATGCAATTGTTTTGTGTTTGCTAATGTCATTATGCAGGTTCACATTGAGATGCTGATATAAATGAAACCTACAAAGTAGAAGAAGTTCCTGCCAGCTGGTCAGTTGCTAAGGAAGTCAAAAAGATGGTCATTAAAAGGTCAAAGGAGGGAAAATTTCCAATGGAGGGAAATTCCTAGCTCGTATGGAAGTTCTAACTACCTTTTAAATGGTCATGTTTGTTAGTGAGAAAATCTAGGAAATGTGTTGCGCTGGATCCTTGTTGGGGAAAGTCTGCTTTGACCAAATCTGGTGTATGCATAACTTCCTCCCTCTCTTTTCCATGCTTTCAATAAATGGAATCCTCCTCTTTTGCTGGAGTCGACTGCCTAGTTATCTAGGTTTAATTAGAAGCTTTTCCCTCTATAAAAAATGGTCAGATGTCCCTTTTCACAAGGTTGGATGTTCTAAGATTGTACTTGCATTTCTAGTTTAAGTGATACAGTCATATTGCTGATATGTTATAATCATGTTTTCAAGGAATAAAATGATATTTTGATTTGTTGCATTTGAGTTAGCTTAGGGAAGACTCATTCAAGGGGGACCACTAGGTGAGAATTCCACCCATTTAGTTTAAAAGTTATTTTTCTATTCAATGACTAGTCTCGGTTTCAGCAGTTGTTTGTTCCTACATCCATTAAAACTTTTTTCTGTGATTGTTCCTATAGCCAAGGCAAACATAGTAGTTTCCTATCTGTTTGATGAGATTTCTATTTTTTTCATTCATTTCTAGTCCAATTGTTGATGCTCAATGTAGTTGTTGATTCATGATTAGTGCTTATGTTAATTTCTTTCCAGCATTTTATTTTCAGTAATATTTCTTCTCTAGTTTAAGGATGATTGCAATGAAGTCCTAGTACACATACAGTGCTGACCCATTTCAAGTTCACATCCCTGGGTTGACAATGAAATACACCTTCATGATGAGTAAGATAATTGCTTAGTGTAGATGTCTAATCTCTAAGTCATAGCTCTAAGGGCTTAGTTATTGAACCATTAGAGGAGGCCAACATTTTTGGCATCGTTATCGGGGATGGTGTCAAACCAAGAAGTTCTTTGGAGTCATTTCTAGTTTCTTTCTTGCTTTAGTATCTCCAAATTTTGTTCTTACCATACCCTTCATTTGACAAAAGTAATGATCTGTTACTATTTCACCAATTTTTTGCATGAGTTGGCTAATAGTGAGTTAATACCGCATGCATAGAGGAAGGAGAAGAGATGCTCATGGGAGATTTCTTCCTAATGACCCTAATCCTGATATCTAGCTAGTTGAGTTTCAAGATATGACAAGAGACAAAGAAGAAGAGGAGGCACATCCTTTTGCTTATGCATTTCCCAATTTAACCAATTCTAAAACTTCCTCTGAGGACCAAGCTGCCCAAAACTTGATTGAGAATCCATTTGCTTAGGCACTTCATCAAGCAGATATGGCTCATGCAAATCCAACCAAACCTAACCAACCATCTTTTCCATTTCGTATCACTCATCAGAATGAGGTTGATAATCTCAAAAATATACATGCTTCAGTTCTTCCTAAGTTCTATGGGCTTGTCACAGAAGACCCTAACACTTTCTTGTTTGAGTTTGGTATCCTTTGCAGAAGCTATGACTATACCACTGATGCATATAGGATTAAATTGTTTCCTACCACCTTGAAAGAAGTTGCATTAAGATGGTTTATGAGCTTAGGTAGGAATATTGTAGAGACTTGGGATGATATGAAAAAAAAGTTTCTTGAGAAGTACAAAGAATACTGTAGGGGCAATGATATGAGAGGAGATGATATCTTCAAGATGCAATAGAAGGAAGATGAGAATTTGGAGGACTATATTTCAAGGTTCTTGTTTTGCCTATAGAAATCTCCACATCATGCACTCAATGAAGAGTCTCAAAAGTTTCTCTTCCTTATAGGGATCAATGAGATCTATATTGATGCACTGGACCTAATGGGAGGAGGAGATATCACCCAAGTTCCTTGGGATGATATTAAAAAGATATGTCAGAATTACTCCAAGGAAGCTCTGAAGAAAGGAAGAGGTTATCAATCCTCTATGGGTAAATCCTCCACCAATGGAGTGTCAAAGATGCAAATCACTCATTTGTTGGTAGATTTCAAGTAGGATATCATAAACAATATGGCTACTTAGCTAGACACTCTTCAAGCAAAGAAGAAACAAGAGAAGAGAAGGTAAGGCAATGCAAACAAAAAAAAGACTGCAGATGAAAAATGGTAGCCAACATTGATACAAGCAGATTACACCAGAATTCAAGCTAGTTCAGGTTGATGATGATCGGGTTTTCTACATTGCACAAAGACGACCATGGGCTCCAAGAGAAGGTATGCCAATAGATCCATTATCTTTTAGTGGACCTTATTTCAATTCCTATGCATCCGATAATCAATGGCAACCCCCATACCCACCCAACTATGGAGGATATCCACCTCAACCTTGGAACAACCCTCCAAATACTTGGCCCAATTACCAAAACTCTCCACCCTAGTTGCAGCAATCCCAAGGGAATTGGTAGCAATCCTAAGGGAATTGGCAACAATTCTAGGGGAATTGGCAGCCACCTCTAAGAAATTGGTAGTAGACATCCCAATGGAGGGGAGGACAACAATGGCCAAACCATAAAACTAGTTATATGCAACCACCTCCTACCTCCACCAAATCTTCCTCTAGCGCCTCTGAATCCACCCCTTTGATCAACAATTTATTCTTGACCTTTGTGTGCATCTCATTGGCTTTCATTGAATTGTCTTGAAGTAGAAAATGATCCTCTTCCTCTAGAGGTGTTGCCTTTTGCCTCTACTTTTCTTTTCTTTCCTTATTTTCACTTATTCTTCAACCCTTATTTCCATTTGATAGCATTCCTCAACAGTTCTTAGATTTTCCAAGGTTAGTTCATCTTGAATGTTAAATCTCTATCCAACCAAATAGCTAGCAATCTTTTCATTCTCATCTTCATTATGACCAGACCTAAGACTCAACTTGTAAAATTATTCAATATATACTTTAGCATCCATTTCTTTTTGTCCCAAACCTTGAATTTTTCTAAACATTTGAATAGCATAATCAGAAGGCAAAAACTTACCTTTCATCTTTGCCACCATTTTGTCCCAAGAAACCATCATTGATTTTCCTTTTTTCCTTCTCTCAGATTGCTCATAATCCCACCACAATAGTGCATGGCCCTTCAAATTTTTCTTTGCAATTTTCACCCTTTCCTCTTCAGGAACATCTTCACATTCAAAGTAATTGTCTAAGGCTGTAATCCAATCCAACAATTCTTCATCATTCAGATTACCTCCATATTTAGGCACATCAATCTTCACCTTATGTCTATCATCCTTAACTACCCTCACCAACTTAGCCATCCTCTGATCATCAGGATCCAATTCCCCTTCCTCTTCAGTGTCACTTTCCTCTTCTTCATCAGAATCACTCTCATCACTCATGTCCACATCTCTTTTCTACCTTGTTTCTAGAGAAGTAAGCCTTTCCTTCAACTCTCTCATCTCTCTAGCATGCTTGTTTTTTAATTCACCAATTTCTCTAGCCACAGTTTTCATTTTTGGACGCATCTTGCCTTTCAACCTTCAACCTTTCACTGCTTCAAACTACAACTTTCTCCTTCAAAAGACCTACTTCCTAAGCTCTTATATCAACTGATGCAGAGTAGGGAGAAAGCCTCAAATTTATCACAATTCAAACCAGAAACAACAACTCTTCAAGTTATAAAGCCCCAACTTCACCTTATTCCACCAAACCTTCAAGTTTCCCTTGTAGCCATCCAACCAATGAATTTTGTGCATATATCGCTTAAAAATCCTCAAACCCACAAATGAAATAGCATTCTAGATACTCATTAAGGTTCCTTTAAACATATCCAACCTGCACATATGATTGTTTCAGAACTTCATGTCCTAAAAATGGTTGGTAGGCTAAAGAGGGGCACAATTAGCCTACTTTTACAAAGAAACACTCTCTTAAACTCTTCCCCAACACCAAAAAACCATGGGAAATCTTCGACTAGGCTGCAAACAATCAAAATCCATAACTTTTGTCAAAAGAAACAACTCAAAACTCGCTAATACCCAAAACCCTCTTTTTAGCTTTTTTGAGGAGGGTTTATTGAAAATATACATTCCAATCACTCTGCCAACACTTCAAAAATATTCCAATAGGTCTGACTACACTATTCCAACCATCATTCAGCTTTTAATATTGCAATTTCATTGAACTCCTTTTCATAACCACCATTTTTCAAGCAAAAACTTCCAAATTTGCATCTAGGACATCACACAAAACCACTCAACTCGCCTCCCCTTCTCTTGAAACCTCATAGAAACCTAAATATACCATAGACCACCCATTCCACCAAGTTATAGCAAAATCCAATGGTGGAATGGGTGTTAATCCATTTTAAATTACTTACAAACCCTCAAATTGACTGTACAGACCCGCCTACTGTAGAATTGCAATAAAACACTCCAATATTTAATAAATCAACTCACACAAAGCCCAAAATTCTCTTGATACATGTATCCACCTATTTCAATTCACATTTGATCAAAAACAACCTGTACGTGCAAGTATAGGGGTATGCAACAACAACATTTAAAAAAAACATACAAAATTTTAATGAAAGAAAGGAAGTTTCTATTGTTTAGGCTTCGCAAATAGATCTCTAACCTCTTCCCCGAGCTTCTTCATCATATTTAATTTTTTTACCCTCCAAAAAAACTACCTCAACCAACTTTTGAATACCCCTAACTGTTGATCTTCCTAAACTTGCATTTTTGCAACTTTTTAAACATGACAACATTGACAATATTTGCAAGTATGACAAAATGAACACTAAACCGACCAAATGACCCACATTACATTAAAGTATGGTCTATTATGACCTTATTAACCTAAAAATAAGACTCAACACCAAAAAATTATCACAAAACCAAAATTGGCCATATTTACAAGACTTGCAAATTTAAACTCTCATGGTGCCCCTGCACAATGGACCCCCTCTTCTTTCTTTTGATTTTCCCTTTCTTTTATTTCTACTTGCGTTGGTGTATTTCTTTTGGAGGAAATGGTAAAATGAAGGTCTTGCTCCAAAATGCCCGAATCTCACTCAAATCTATGTCTTCCTTGGTATGGGGTGTTTGCAAATCTTTTTCCCCACGACTTTATTGTTTATTCAGATTCCCAGGTTTTTTGGGTGGTGGGTGTTGTTGCTCTAAGTGTAATACATCTTTTACAAAACTCACATTGTGTCTAGCTAGTAATTGTACCCGATGATTTTTCACTCAGGAGAAGTTTTCCCCAGTGTGTGTGCATCAACACTTGTTTGGTTAAGCCCGGTCGTGACTTTTTCTTTCATCAAAACCAGAAACTGGATGTTTTGAGAAATAAGTTCGTTTCAAACCATACTGATATTGATTTTTACACGCACTCAGGCATCTTTTGCACCTGATTCCCATAAACTTGATAAGTAAAAGCCTGACCCCAATAACTCTTTGGGACCGTGTGTCAGATGTTTCAAATACTATTGGTAGCTATTCATCCAACATCTAAGATGAACACTTCCTTTGATGTCATTGTCCTATGAGGACTAACGTGACACACAAGCATGTCATGTCTGCCACCTGTACTGCTTTCCTTTCACAAGTGGCCCCTGATGCCGAAATTAAGGATTTCATGATGTGAACCCTAATCCGCCATGATTGCACCTTTGTTTAGGGTAATTAATGCACAATAAAAGGAATTAATAAAGGTGACAAACAACACACATACTTGGCACCACCTCAAGCATGCAGTTGCTTCCACAATACACTACCTCATGCAAGATCATTCATTTGTAAGAACATTAATGAATTAAAACAACAATTATGGTGCGTGAAGGGAAAAGTAAGTTTCAGAGCGCAAAAGAACATGCTTATCAAGGTTAAAATCTATGTTTGTTTGGCCATACTATCAGCAAAACCAAGTACTTTTCTTGTAACTAAATTTTGTTAATCTTTTATGCATGTATGTTTCTGATTAAATAGTATTACCTCTAGTTAATTAATGAAGAAATATTGTTATTATTAAGGATCTTAACCTAATTCTAGTCAGTAAATATTTATGGGTAATTTTTTTTATAAATTATTAAGAATGCATGGTTAGAATTAGCACTAACTCATACATAGAGCACATATACACTAGAATAATGGAATAAATTAACTGAGACATGAGTACTTCAAAGAAGAAGAAGCCTAATCAGGAATTCAAATTTCTCATCTCGCATGTCATACCTAGACCAATGGGATGATTACAGTTACACATCTAGGAAGCTTCAACGAGTATGAATTCACTAGGAGGATTCATCAAGAAGACGCCACTCAATGCACTAGGAATATGGTCGCTAGTGAAATGCATTTGGCAGGAGGGTTCCCATTGGAAATTGAGGCCCCTAAATTAGTCTTGGGGTGTATGAAATGGTATGACCAAGATAAGAGGGTTGTTATGAAAGAAGGGAGAGTCTATGCAAACCTCTTGACAGATGGTTATGTGTATACATTTGGGCTCCCCTTGTTCAAAAAAATGAATACATTTGAGATAAAGGATGTGACCACAACATATACGAGCTAAGAAGAGAAAAATAAAAGGGTCATGTTATCAGCATGGTTCTAGGAAAAGATGGTGAGGATGTCAAAACATATCTTGAGGTCATTATTCATTATAGAAATTCAAGATATGATAACCCTATTGAGCAGATGGCTGCATGCGAAGATGCCAACAAATTTGAACCCTAGATGTCCAAAATTATTAGGAAAATGAGGGAAATCTTGTGTGGATTCATTGGGGAAGATTTATAAGTGATAGATTACACAAACAAATGCAAACATTTTCAACTACCTAGTGATTCACAATGTCCTCATATGTTGTCTATTCTTGTGCCCTAAGGGAAAATATACAAGGATTGAACAAAGTACGTACTCTGGAAAGAGAACCAAGAAATAATTTGATTTATCATAATTTGGGCCCCAAATTACTGCTTACCAGTACTGAAAGAACTACCAAAGGGTGAATGATATTTTTGTTATGAAGTTGGTAAGGTTGATGGAAGGGGATAAAGCTAAGAGACTCTCATGAAGCACATGATGTTATATGCATTTTTGTATGTTGGTTTATTCATTTTCCTACATTCACCTACATTAGAGTGGAAGGGTTTATAGATTACCCCTTCATGTTTCCTATATATCCAATAGATAAGATATTGCAACTTGAATTTACAAGAAAGGTGTTGCCATTTCATAATATTTTGTCACAAATACACAAGAAAGGATTAGTGAAATTCCCTATCACTATTGGGAATTATAAATGCATTTCGGCTAAAAATTCCAAGCTATGCAAAGATGACTTGAAAACCTATAGGCTAGAGTTCTTCACGCTCCAGAGGGAGAACCAAGACCTGGTAGAGAGTCTTGCTAAGAACATAAGGAAATATGCCCATGTTCGTCACCTAGAGGACTATAGGTATGATTGTGATGATGACCACGTTGTAAAAAGGTGGTCAATATCAAAATTTATCACTGGATCAAATAAAGGTTCTCGAAACTAATGATGTTCTTGAACAAATGGATGTTGATAATGGAGACATAAACAACCCAACTTATGAGTCAAACAAATTTTATGATGAACCTATCCTAGACCTTGACTGGAAAAAGAAGGTCTTAACCATTGAATAAATTTCTAACAAGTACTGAATTACACTTAGTCTTGGATAAATGGTTACCTCAAAGTAATGAAGGAGGCTAGGATAACATCCATATACCCCCACAATAGTAAGAGGAAAAAAAAGTTGGTAATTGAATTAGGGTATAATGGGGGTGCTAGAAAGAAAAGAAAAGTTGTTGGAGCTAGGGAAGTTGAGCAAGGAAGGGAAGAAGTCCCTGACACCTCAAGCCAAGGAATTTCAATGGCATCACAACCAGTTGACCCAAATAGAGAAAATATGGCCACTCCAGCCAATATGATGGAAACACCAAAGGTGGCATTTTCTTCCACTACATTGCCAAGAGCACAACCCTTAACTTTGAAGAAGCAAGTATAAGAGCACAAGTACATGCTAGGACAATATCAACATCGTAAAATATAGCTGCTATGTTTACCTCTCCACCCTCTATTAACAAAGTGACAATGAGACAAGCTTTGGGAGATATAGAGTCCTCTCAAACCTTGGGCAGGAAACAAGAAAATGGTGAAAACCTTGATGTTTCAGAACAACTTGAAGAGTCTGCTCTAGGAAATGATACTAAAAAGGAGGAGGAAGGATGGGAAAATATAGCTCTCAAAGAGAAATATATGGGGCCAAATCATGGTAATCCAAAATCCTTTCCACTGGGGATAGAGAATGTAAAAATTTTGGAGGTTCCAACAAGAAACATATAAGAGTTGAGAGAAGATGTTCCTGAATATTTTGATCATCGAGAATTAATTAATACTAAAGAGGCAGGACAAAACAAAGAAGCACTTGACTGGTTTTTCAGGAAATTGGCTCCATCGTTGGAGGTGGAATTGGTGCCTCTTGATTTCAAAAGTTTAATACAGAAACTAGAAACCCCTAAGCCTAAAGCTAGAGAAAAGACTAGGCATGTTGTTAAAAAGAACTCAAATGGAGGGAGAATTCTCCAGATAGCTACTCTGGTGGGAGAAAAGAGCAAGCATGAAGTGATAGCTAGGGATTACTAGGTGACAACAACCAATGTAGGGCATTCATAATGGGAGCATGAGTTAGAAGAAATGAGAATGAATTTAGAAACTAGTGTTGCTCGTATGAAGAAAGATAAGAAAAAAAAGAAGGAACTAAAAGAATGGGTTGCTTGCCTAGAAAATTTTATCAGAACATTAGCCCAACCCAGTCAGTTACTGACTGAATTTTCATAGAACCCAGTGTTGATGTCCAAAGAGAAAGTAGATGTTATCACAACACTTTGACACAAGCTTATCATGTTTGAAGAATGGATGGAGCATTTGGTAAAATAGGGTGAGGAATCAATAAAAGAGGCAATTGGGAAATGTAAGGAGGCATGTTGTTGCTTCAACAAGTATAGAAGACTTGAGAGTTAATGTGGAGATTGCCAAGAGTAGAATGATATAGAAGGGTCGAGGTTAAAGAAACTTCTTTAGATGGATTTCCAAGAGTTGATGAGAGAAAAGGTAATTACAGAACAAGAAGTTTGGATGCTCAAGAAATAGAAAGTACAACTAGGTTGGGAGAGTGACACTTTATTGTAATGCATAAATGGATTAGAAAAGGTCACTAAAATAGGTGAGAAGCTAGTGGAAAAAGATTCTAGTTTCATTGAAATGCTATCTCAACAGAATTGTGATCCTTAGACCTTAGGATAAGATGAGGAAGAAGTGAAGGCTTTCAAGGGATAGATTGAAAAGATAAATAAGGATCTTGTTCATTCTTTGAGTTGAGAGGTCATTGATGAGATCATAAAGTGTAGGAACCACATGAATAAGTATGAAATGGAAATAGTGTGAAGGAATGAGGCCATCAATAAAATTATAAAAGAATATTCAAGACATAATTGTATAGTTGGAAGGTGGATCAAATTGTTCCAAGGGAATGTATAAATCAAGTGTTGATTGCTTTCCAGGAATATTAGTAGAAGGGTGAAGATGAGTATTTAGATTGGGAGTCCAATGAAGAAGTGCATATGGTCGGGTAGCGGAAGCCTAGGGGTCTTGTGCATGGGTAAAGTTCTTTGGAGTGAATTTTGCATGGTTATTCCCAGACCCGACAAAGATAGTTAATCCTGGGGATTTTGAAGAGAAAGTGTTAATAGTTCTGCATGTGTAAAAGTACTAGTGACTCAGAGACTAGAATTTGGAAGCTTGCTATTGAATAAAGTCAAAGTATATTTTACTTAATCTGGAAAGTTCTTGTTCCAATTGGCATCTGTCATGTGCTATCATTTGATTTGTTCCTCTGATATTGCTTTATGTGTTATGTTTGAACTCTTTGGTTGCCTTGTTTCTATAAAAGGTTGAGAGTTGTTTTATTTTGTTAAGTTTAGAATTTGTGGATTCTGGAGAACTAAATTTTTTTCAATTTTTTTCTTTTTCCTATTTTTTGTTCCATTCCAGACTAAAAACTTATATGTTTCATTTGAGATTAACTAATATCAAGGCCAATTCAAAGCTATTTCTTGATACAAAATCATACATGGTTGATTTTTTTTCCTATCGGAAAATACTTTATGGTGCACCAAATTTGGGTGCATATTGACACTATCCGGTGGAAAATAATCCATCTTTCTTTAAACCCTTGCATCATTCCATGCCCAGTTGTGAAGCAATCTGGTGAAGTATAGAGTGGTTTGCTTTGATTTAGTTTATTTCTTCAGGCATGTGTGGATAATACCTAGGAGAAATTTTTAAATTTCAATATTTTTATGCTTTGTTTTAGATTAGATGTTTAATATTTTCAAAAAATGTTTCAAAATTGATAAATGGATGGAGTTTTATCATAAATACTTCATTTCCATGAAGTTATAAAGTGATTAATGCTAAATCTACTTGAATAAATGCAAGTAATTGAATTTCATGAAGTATTATTGCAAATCTTTAATTTCATGAATTTTTTAAGTGGCATGTGAATGATCAAAATTATCTTATGATACAATCCTTTGGATACTAGCTAACCTACAAAAACCATAGACCACTTGTGATTAACAACAATTTACAATAAATCCTAAGTGAACCTAGTACATCAAGACCTGACATTCCTAAGCCTTGGAATTGAGCTGAGATTACTTTAGATTTATGTTTTCATAATAGAACTTTCAATTAAAGGTAGGTTCACATGGTCCTCTGTGAGAATTTATCTACCTATTGTTGTGCATATGCAATATCTACATCAATAGAAGTGGTGCTAGAAGGAGGGCCTCCTTGTTAAAAACAAAGGAAGTTGGAGTTTTGTAGGGTTACTAGGTCTCGGTCTAGCAATCCTCGTGTGACACTTGTAGAACTTATTGGTCAAACATCAACTAGGACTCGAAGGTTAAGTTTTTTTGGTGCATTATCATGAAATCAAGCTGCTATGACACCTCCTCCACCTATAGTGATGGATTTATTCAACATAGAGTCTCCTATTCAATTCACTATATATAATGATCTTCCAAAAAATCCAGATAAATTATGTCTGAAGTATTATCTCCATAAAAATTTGGAAGAACACATAAGTATCTTCAAGGATACATGCTTTAGAGCTAGAATACAACACAAAGATGTCATGTGCATGTTATTTCCCTACATATTGAGTGATGAAGTTTACCAATGGTATATCAATTTGCCTCGTAATTTTATTAGGACATGGAAAGATATGGAAAATCAATTCTTAGCTAGGTTTAGGACACCAGTAGATCCTCCCTTGTTGTATCATTAGTTTTCTCAAATCAAAAGATTTGAAAAGGAACCTATAATAACTTTTAACAATAGATTCCAAAAGGCTTATTCTAGGTTACAAGCACCTTACGTTGTGGATAATTTGTCTACCATTGTTGTTTATTACACCAAAATCAATCCATTGACAGTGATGTTTGTGAAAAGGAAGAAAAATCCTCCTACTACCATAACTGAAGCCTACACAAAATCTATGTGTGAATCTATAAATGAAACATCTCAGAAGCGGATCATCTATAAATGGCAAAAATAGTTTGAATAATTATCCCATCCCAAGCATGAGTGGAGTCTCATTAAATAATGTGGTAATCCTGAATTCTTTACCTCTAGCGATCTAGAGTGGAACCTTTCCACATAATAGCTTCTTTCAACCCAAAAATAGTCAAGCATTAGTCCCACACCCTAGCCCAATTATCACTGAGATGCATCCTAGTGGAAATTCTTTCTTTATGCAAGCTCAAGAGAGTCAGAAAGAAAAGTCTCAAGAAGATAAAGAAGAAATAAAGAAATAATGGCTTAGCTTAAAAGGTTAACAATTGACATGAGAAACCAAAATTTTTATTCTCAAAATAACAACCAGAATTTGCAAGGTCAAACATATAATGCTCCCAGACCACCTAGACCTTGGAATACATGACCTAACAATGGGGGGTATCCACACCTCTCGATAATGCCAACTCCTCTGAAGATAGATCTACATCTAAAATGAGTTTAGCTGAACTTTCCATGAATAATTGGTGTAGGATACACAATACTAATGCTCATATAGAAGTTGATTGTCTATAGTTCAAAACTGTGTAAGATATTTTCCTAGCTGCAATGAATCATAATGATTAGTGTGATTCTCACCCTCCCTAGGGAAATGAACAAGTTCCAGTAGGATATGATTCAGCATTGGTACGAGACAATTACATGTGTTCTGAGTTACCTAATATTGTTGAGAGTAATACCTTTGAGTGGGGAGATAGTTCATCCATGACCTTGGAAACTTACATGTTTCCTTATCAAGATGAAAATGAACCTCAGGATGAAGCTGATAAAATTCATGATTTTCAACAGTATCCAAAGGGACACAATTACAACTTGAGGAGCAACAACAATGGTGGGAGTAGGTTCAAAGGACCCTTGACTACACAATCTCCTCTAATAAATTTAACACTCTATCAGATGATAAATCTAGTAATAATCCAGGGTTACCAAAGGTAACTTCGTAGTATAATAATTCTCAAAATCCTCCATAGAGTGGTAAAATGGAATTCACCGAGAAAAATAACTTGACTAACTATTTGGTGGAAGAAATTAAAAAGATAAAGATCAATTTGTCTTTATCAAAATTGCTTAAAACACCTATAATTAGGAAATCTTTCTTAAACACATTAGAAGAACTTCCCAAAGAGAGCTCAATTAGTAAAGAGTCGTAGGTGAAAGATAACTCCATTAAAATTAAGGACAAAAACATTGCTCCTATGGTAGATGCACATGTATCTTTTTATAAAGGGAAGATAGAGTGACCTCCATTTCTGTGAACACTAAGGATTTTTGGTAAGAATCTCCATAATTACTTGGTAGATTCAGGAGCGTCCACCAATGTGAAGCCTTTGTCTATATGTCAAACACTAGGTTTAACCCTAGCTAGCTCCTTAAAGAAAGTTACTCAATTGGATAAAAACAAGGTAAACGTAGTTGGAGAGTTAACTGACATCCATATGAAGTTAGCGTCGAATCCTAGGATTTAGCATTATATTGGCATCCAAGTTGTTGAGATACTAGATACCTATGGGATGTTATTGAGTAGAGATTCATTTAAAACTTTGAATGGATATATGGCACCGATTTCTCACATATGTGGTTACCCTCGAAAGGAATTCCTAATCAGATCATAATAGAGAGGGAACCATGTATGAGACACACGTTACTAATTACAATAAAAAAATAAAGTGATATACATCGATGTAGAGCTCAATGTATATGGTATTAAAAATTTTGGAGTTAAGATAGAAGAGGTTTTTATGTGTAACATAGAAAAGCATGATCTAATAACTCTGGGAATGGATGTGCTAGTAGATTTTGACTATGACTCTTCTAAAGGGGAAGATAGTTGCTTGGATAAGTTCAGAAGGCCATTGTTAGAGAAGCCCACAAGGGCTAAAAGACTAAATATTCATTGAAAGGTTTGT
Source organism: Sequoia sempervirens (assembly GCA_007258455.2). Lineage (NCBI taxonomy): Eukaryota > Viridiplantae > Streptophyta > Pinopsida > Cupressales > Cupressaceae > Sequoia > Sequoia sempervirens. Next base: position 4,397 of record VDFB02111379.1, on the reverse strand, counting down.
TGTTATAGGATTGGTGTAGGTTACATAATTTTGCACATTCAAAGGATAGTTGTGTGATGTGTTTGGAAATTATCCATAGAATTGGAAATCAGTGATGTATGGAAGGTACAATTCCTAGTATGTCTAAAGCCTAAAATACTTAGCAATAAAACACATGCAACACAAACTAAAAATATTAATTTATCAACTTTTAAAAATGCTAAGTTCAAAGCCACCGAAGAACAAACTTGGGTCCTTAATTTTGATGGATCAAAATCCAAACAAGGGATCAAAGTAGGGGTTGAGTTGATCAGTCCCCAAGGAAAGTCATTTCTTGTTGCTTATAGATTGCAATTGAACAATGTACTAACAATGTGGCAGAATACGAAGCCCTTACCCATGGTTTTTTTCTCGCTTTCAAGAAGAAGGTCAAGATTCTTAAAGTATTTGGAAATTCAAAATTAGTGGTCAAGAAAGTCAGGAAGCAGTATATTTTCCATTACAAAAACTCATCTAGTTATCGACATCAAGTGTGGGACATGATCGAAGACTTTGATGCTTTTAATATTACTCACATCCCATAGAGATTTAATCAGAGAGTAGATGCCTTTTCTACTACTGCTAGTACCATAGAGTTGTTGGATGCTTTTGACCTAAGAAGGTTTATTGTTGAGTTGGTACTATGTGTAGTTTTTTTCCCCTAATCTAAAATACAAAATGTAAACGAAAATGAAAACAAGGGAACAAAACAACACCTCAAGATTGGCCTAGTTAAACTTGAACAAACCAAAGCAAAATATAAATAGTTACCTTGCCCAAGTTTATCAAATGGTTGGTGTTGTTGATTTGATCATTTGTGTGCTCCATCGGATGGAAAATAGCATGCAAGTGGATGAAAAGTGATGTAGACGACACGAGGAATGCAATGGTGAAGATGGGTATGTGAGTTGATGCACAAAATGGATGCAAAACGAGCTCAAAGGTTTCAGTAATGGTGTATGGTTGTGAGTGTTTGAGAACTTGGTTGCTTGATTGCTTGAATGTTGAGTGATGAATGTGTTGCAAATGAGGTCAAAATCCTCTAATTTTAGGGGAAATGCCTCTAAGGAATGGAGGGAAAGGATTAAGCCACCATGGACAAGATGAAGGGCTAGGGTGAGTTGAGGAATCACAAGCCCTCACATCTTTCAAAGTGTCAATGAGGTGTAAAGGGGGAAGGTGATGTGGAGGTACTTGAAAGTACCTTGGGATTGGGACAAGATCTCCTCATAAAGGAGGTCCTTGTCCCCATGTGGGAGATGTGACACATGAGGAATTTAAAATTCTTCAATAATCCTCATAGGGAAGAGAAAAGCCTTGGAGGAATAAATGTGAATTTTTAATTCACATGGGGAAGAGGTTGCCTTGTCTAAATGGAGAAATAATTAATGATAGTTGACTTGGAGGTATGCCATAAATGGCATAAGGATTAGGTTGAACTAATCATATGATTAAGGTTGTCCAAATAGGTGATTAAGGAGGCTAATGGAGGTTTAAGAAAAGTTGCAAATTATGGAGGATGTGACATTAATCCTAATTAAAGGTGTCCACATCCTAATCATGGATTAATTAGACTAATCCAGATTAAAGGGAGATTATGGAGGATGGGACAAGGAGAGAGAAAAAGGTAAATTTAAAATTGATTTAAATTCAAAAGGCCAAATGACTAAATTAAATAAATTGAAGCATTTATTTAATTTAGAGAGGAAGGGGCCAAAAGGTAAAGTATTTAATTATTAAATTAAATACCTTAGGAACCTAAGGGACAAAAGGAATATTAATTAAATAAATTATTTAATTAATGTCGATGGGGGATGTGAAATAGATGAATAAGGGGAAGAATTTGACCATATGGGAGTGGTTAAATTCAGATGTCTACAGGTACAGTTGCCTTCAGTCCCGAATAACATCACCAATTTGCAAGTATTTGAAGATGATAGACACATTTTGGAGTTGAAATACTAATTTAGGTGTTTTTGAAGCTTAGATAATTGAGGAAGAAGACCGCTCAGATGGTGATCTTCAAAATGATGAGTTAGCTCAATAAAAGGATAATAATATTCTGAAAGAAATTATTGAATTGGAAAATTGTTCGATATGGATTAGATAATTTGGTAGAAGGACCTGCCTAAAACTGATGGGGGATAGTCTAAGTTGTATGATTTGAATACCAAGGAAGACCCTAAGAATGTGTTCATAGGTAAAGTATGCACTGAGGAAGAGAAAAAAAACATTCCTCAAGTACTCAAGGATTACTTGAAAGTTATAGCGAGGACCTATGAAGACTTAAAGACATACGACACCTCCATCATAACTCATACAATCCTGCTGAAACCTAACGTGAATCCTTTTCGATAGAAGCAATGCCCAGTAAATGCACTTTTAGAGCCCTTGATTCAAAAGGAAGTATAGAAGCTCCTCTTAGCTAGGATTATTTTTCCTATTATACATTATACTTGGGTGGGTAACCTAGTGCATGTTAGAAAGAAGAATGGAGACATTCGATTGTGTGTGGATTTTTGAAATCTTAACAAGGATTTTCAGAAAGATAATTATCCCCTACCCTCATTGGATGAAGTATTGTAGATTGTCAATGTTTCATAGATGATGTTCTTCTTAGATGGACTCTCCAGGTATAACCAGGTAATGGTTGCTAAGGAGGATCTACTTGGATGAAAACAACCTTCACTACCAAGTGGGGAGCTTTTTCTCATGAAGGATGTCATTTGGGTTAATAAATGTTGGAGCCATGTTCCAAAGAGCAATGGATTACACCCTTTGAGACTTGGTTGGAAAGTGCATTATCATATACATGGATAATCTCACAGTGTTCTCCAAAAATAAAGGAGACCATGTTCATGATCTTAGAGCCATATTACTGAAATGTGAAACATATGGAGTGTCATTAAACTAAAAGAAATACATTTTCAGGGTAATTGAGGGTAAATTTCTCAGACACATTATCTCAGAAAGAGGTATTTTGATAGATCCAGATCAAGTAAGTGCCCTGTTAAAATTGCAACCCCCAAGAAGCAAAAAGGAATTAAAGTCCTATTTTGGCAAGATTAATTTTGTTAGAAAATTCATTGTTGGATTTGCTGAGATAGTAAAGGCTCTTAATGATATGTTAAAAAAGGATGCAAAAATTGAATGGGAAAATGAGACTAAGACCGCTTTCGAGAACATAAAAGTTACAATTGCAGAAGCACTGGTGTTGGTAAGTCTGGATTATGTTAAACCATTTTACATTTATTCTTTTTCTTTAGGTCATACATGTGTAGCTACATTAACACAAAGGAGTAAAAATAAAGAAGAAAAACCAATTGCATTCATGAGTGCTCCATTTAAAGAGGTTGTGCTAAGATATATGGATATTGAGAATCAATCCATTGTGTTGGTTAAGGTAGTAAGGAAGTTTTGACATTACATTCTTAGGAGTATAGTTAAGGCGATTGTGCTTGATGTAGCAGTAAAAATATTACTCACACAAAGTGAACTTGGAGGGGAAAGAGCTAAATGGGTCACCATTTTACAAGAATTCAACTTGGAAATTATACCCATGAAGTTGGTTCGTGGACAGGCATTGGTTAAATCTATCGTTGAGATTGATCCTCAGATCTCTAGCCAACAATATACCCTAGATGTGGAAAAAAAAGATGATTGGTACTTAGATATTTGGTACTATCTAGTCAGTAACAACTATCCAAACAATATGCAGAGGTATCAAAGAAGAGCGGGCTGAAGATTAAATCCTAGAGCTACATGATTAAAGGAGGGGTTCTCTTCAAGAAGAACCATGAGGGGATCTATTTAAGATTCCTAAACAAGAGAGAAGTAGGTGAAGTGTTGCAAGAATTACATGATAGGTTTGGCACAACTCATGGAGCACCCTTAGCCACTGCGCACCTCATTTTGAGAGCTAATTATTATTGGCTGACTATTTTTAAAGATACGTATGAGCATGCAAAGCACTATTATACATGCCAAAATGCTACAAATAAAGGAGGATTCAATGCACAACCATTACAACTTGTGATGGAGATGCATCCTTTTGTACAGTGGGAATTATATTTCATAGGCATAATTAATCTGCCATCATCTACAGGCCACAAGTACATGTTGACTGCTACTGATTATTGTACTAGGTGGATTGAAGCGTGTCATAGTAAACAATGCACCACATAAGTGGTAATCAAATTTTTAGAAGAAAACATCATTACCAAGTTTGGAGTACCATATGCCCTGGTATGTGACAATGACCCCACTTTTTCTTCATTAAAATTTTCCAGTTGGGCATTTGAATACAGTATAATGCTAAAATTTTCATCTAATTATTACTCGTACTTGGAAACAAATTAGAAAAATCATCAAATAAGAAC
>VDFB02111378.1:0-13699 GCA_007258455.2 Sequoia sempervirens | reverse complement strand
GTTCTTTCGATGCTACTACTTTAGTATTTCGTCGCTATTTCGACGAACGTTCCATGTTGTTTCCACGCTACTGCTTGCCCATTTCGTCGAACCGACGACGAACGGTGTAATTCGTCGGTGGATAAACAAAGGTTTCGTCGATATTCCGACAAAATCCCGAGGTATTTTCCTTATGATGTCGCCGACCGACGATTCTTTGCCGTTATTTTGACATTTAATTTGTCATCAGCCTTGCGACGAAAAAATAGCGACAGAAAGATTTTCACCATTGCGTCACTCTTTCGACAGAGATTTGCTGAACGACCGACGAATTCCCATCAAAAAATGGTGTCAAATCCAATAGTGGTGGATCCATAAACATGTGATGCAGAAGGGATAATGAACCTAGAAACAAACAACATTCCTAAGGGAATGGTAGCATTAGAGAGGATCATTGACTATGATCCTCGAGCTTGTGAAAAGCTTCCTACTGACATTGATGGGGGAAAGTACGAGTCAGTTAATTTGGCGGATTCAGGTCCTAAGAAGAATGTTTTTATTGGCAAAACCTGCCCGAAACACATTCGAGAGAAAATCTTGGTAGCATTAAAGAAGGACATAGCAGCCATCACTTGGGGATATGAAGACTTGAAAACTTTCGATACATCAGTAATGACACATACTATCCCCTTGAATCTTGAAGCAAAACCTTTCTACCAAAAGAAATGCCCAGTGAATGCCTTGATTGAGCCCTTAATTCAGAAAGAAGTGCAAAAATTGCTATCTGCAAGGATAATCTTTCCAGTCAGACATTCGACTTGGGTTGCTAACTTGGTTCTTGTTCATAAGAAGAGCATAGAGATTAGGTTATGTTTTGATTTTAGAAACCTTAACAAAGCATCAAAGAAAGACAATTATCCTCTTCCTTCTTTGGATGAGGTACTGCAAATAGTAAATGGTTCCAAAATTATGTCATTCCTGGATGGATATTCAGGATACAATTAGGTAATGGTCAACTACGAGGATAGGATGAAGATTGCCTTCAATACCAAGTGGGGGGAATTTGCTTATCTAAGGATGCCATTTGGTCTTATCAACGCTGGAGCTACCTTTCAACAAGCGATGGATATGGAATTCAAGGATTTAGTAGGTAAGTGTATTATTATATATGTGGATGATTTAACTGTCTTTTCAAAGAATAGAGAAAAGCATGTTGCAGATCTGTCGAAGATTCTTCAAAAGTGCATAAGTTATGGAATCTCCCTTAATCCAAAAAAGTGCGTGTTTGGAGTTTCAAAAGGAAAATTACTAGACCACATAATATCAGAGAAGGGAATCTCAGTTGACCCAGACAGAGTGGAATCCATTCTGAAACTGACCATGCTTGGTAGCAAAAAGGAGATGACATCCTTTTTTAGAAAGATAAATTTTGTGCAGAATTTGATAACTGGGTTTGCGGAGATTGTCAAACCCCTCAACGAAATGATGAAGAAGGATGCTAAAATTGAGTGGAGAAATGAGGCTAAATCTACATTCTCATAGATTAAACAGTCTATTTCAAAGGCTCCAGTTCTAACTAGCCCTGATTATTTGAAGCCCTTTTATATATACTCTTGCATTTGATCATTCTTGTGCTGTTGTTTTGTCACAGTGAAAAGGTGAAGGAGATGAACTTGGCCAATTAATTTTATGAGTTCTCCATTCAAGAATGTTGAAGTTAAATATCCACCTTTGGAGAAACAAGATTTTGCACTGGTGCGAGCTGTCAAGAAGTTCCAACACTATATCATCTGTAGCCAAATTATTGCCATAGTCCCTGAACCTACTGTAAAGTCCCTTATGCAGAGTGAACTGGGGGAGAGATGAGGAAAGTGGATGAAATTTTTACAAGAGTTTGACCTTGAGATCCACCCGATGAAGCTAGTAAGAGGACAAGGCTTATCCAAGGATATGGCAGATGTGGATTCTAAAATTACTTGTTAGTAGTACACAATACAATCATTTACAAATGATCCTTGGTATGATGATTTGATTTTTCTATTGCTAAATAATAAATGCCTAGATGGGATGAACATCACCTAGAGGAGAGCACTTAGGCTAAAGAATTCCCACTACATGCTCAAAGGGGGAGCTTTATGTGGAAGAAACTTTGAGGGCGTCTATCTACACTGCCTTGATCAACAACAAGTGAAACAATCCATAAGGAGTTTCATGGAAGACATGGTACTGGACATGGTTATGCCGATTCCATAGCTCACCAAATCTTGAGATCAGGTTACTACTAGCCCCATGTGTTTCGTGATTCTCATCAACATGCGAGGAGATGTCACACATGTGAGACTTCTGCATCTAGGGAACACAATCCAACAATGCCCCTATAGCCAGTGTATGAGGTAAAACCATTTGCCCAATGGGCATTATATTTTGTAGGAGTCATTAATCCAAATTCATCTACAAGGTACAAATTTATTTTGACAGCAACAAATTATTGCACACGCTCGACTGAGGCTCAACCATGTAAAAATAGCACCACCGATGTGGTCATCAGGTTCCTTAATGCATCGTTACTAGGTTTGGAGTACCATTTGCCTTGGTATGTGATAATGGCCCTGCTTTTTCTTCCATGGATTTCATTGAATTGGCCTATGAACATAAGATAGTATTAAAATATTCTTCTAATTATTACCCATAGGGGAATGGAGTAGCTGATTCTATGAACAAAAATATATTGGAAGTGATTAAGAAGTTGGTAGAAAGCAACCCTAGAGATTGGCATACCCAACTGAGATTTTCCTTATGGGTAGATAGAACTCGCATTAAAGCCGCCTTAGGGAATTCACCATTCAAGTTAGTCTACGGCCAAGATCCGGTCTTTCCTATGTGTCTACAGATATCTGTTCTTAGGTTTATGCAAGAATTCTATTCAAAAGATGATAGGATAGAGGTTAGGCTAACCAATTTATTAAATCTGGAAGAGCAAAGAGATGTTGCTTTACAACAATTTTCTAAACATCAAGCTGATGTCAAATGTTGGTTTGAAAAAAGAGAAAAGATCAAAGCTTTTAGGATATTAGACCTAGTGCTATTATGGGATAAAGTTAAGGAGAAGAAAGGAGACCATCAAAAGTTTGATAGACTTTGATTGGGTTCCTATCAAATCACTGAAATCCTTGGTGAGAATGCCTTTCGATTGAATACTTTAACAGGAGAGCATGTTCCATTGCCTATCAATGGGTAGTTTCTCAAACACTACTTTGGCCCATGAGGGTCTGATTGTCATGATTGGTTGTACATATGTAATTAGTTGGATCGTTTGTCGTTTGTTTGTTTTGTTTTGTTCTTTTGGTTTGTGTTTTTGTTCTCGTGTCTTGGGGTGATTTCCGTTTTGCTCTATTTCAAAGTATGAAGTGGTTATTCACTATATGTTGAAGGTACTAGGAGAGAAGTTGGCTTAGGTATTTTCAGGTACGTCTGTGGAAATTGTTCATTTCAAGACCTGTGTCTTGTGTTCTTTTTATATAATGGTTTGAAAGGTTAAAAAAAAATAGGTATATTGTAAGAGATCTCATAAACCATAGTTGACTCTGTCAAAAAATAGATAAAAACAACTATTCGACATAAAATCCCATTTTGTCTCTAGGTGACTGTATTTTAGATCCAGGTGAAAAATCCGAATCTTGACACTGTCATGAAGTCCATTGTAGTTCTCAACACCAAATTTCAGGTTGCTACATCTAAGTATTGAGAAAAGCTAATAAAGAATTCCTTCATAAAAATCATATAAAATGAGAAGAAAAGAGAATAATTGAATAATGACAAACTCAATACAAGAAAGGGTAATTCAAGTATCTCTATCGGGGCTATGGATGCCTATTTGGCAGTAGAGCAATACTTTGAGAGAACTAGAGGCATCTCCGTCAGGGCTATGATGCCTGTTTGGGAGTATACCAATAACCAAGATATCATTGCATGACAATCATATGGATTCAACTCATGTAACTTGAATCTTGAATACAGTTATTTAAGAGTAGAAAGAGTTTTTACCAAAACAAATGCACTATGCACGCACACACTCAGATTCGAAGTGGTTAATGTTGATTTACATTTTGAGATTCTAGCTCAACCTTGTTTGCCATAACTAATCATATTGAAGTTTAAAATGTTCATGAACCAGAGGTTCTAGGTGATTGAATTCTTTAGTGTCTTGAAAATGGGTAAACCATTTTCCCAGTCGAGTCACCATTTTTTATGCCTTGCATAACCACCCCATTTTGTTTTTGGTCAAAATGGGTCCCCCTTGTGTTTTTTTTGTCATTGGTGTTTTTGTTTGGGTCTTAGGAGTTGTTCTTTTTCCTCTTAGGTCCTTGTTCCTTTTGTTTGGTGGAAGTGGAGCTAGAATGGAAACTGGACTTGGGACTTTGTGAAGGTTCCAAATCCGGATTCGGTTCTGGTCTCGGCCCCATTCTTGTCTTGTTTGTTTTTCTTTGTCTATTTGTTTCGCCTTGCACTCTTGGGTTCATTTCTCCCTTGAGTTGTATTTTGTTTGTTTGTGGTTTCTTTTCCCCTTGGCGGAAGCAGAACCAGAAACAAAACCAAACTTGGAACTTTGCGAAAAGTTCTAGATTTGGTTTTGGTTTTGATCCCGCTCCCGCTCGTTTGCTTTGTGTTTTTGTCCCTATTTGCATCTTTCTTGGGATGGGTTTTGTTTCGGTCCCATTTCCTTTTGTTTTTCTTTTCTTGTCTCAGTGTTCGTTCTTTTGGCAGGAACATAACTAGAAATGAAACCGAACTTTGGAACTTTGCAAAAAGTTCCGAATCTAGTTTTGACTCTGATTCTACCCTTGTTCCTTTGTTGTTTTTTCCCTTTCCATGGGGTTGGAACCAGAACCAGAACTAGAATGGAATGTGGAGCTTACATCAAGTTCCTAATTCCATTTCAACTCCGCTTCTGCTTCCATTTTACGTCTAAACGTATGTTCATGTTGTGTACTTGTCCCATTTCAATTCTATACCCGACCAACCACATTTATTGCATTAATTATAGCCTCCTCACACATGCGAAATGGATTTTAAACTTTAATTAAGGTTAATTGGATCATTATTATTTATGCCTAAGTTTTTTTTAGCAAACCAGAGCCGAGAAAGCGTGAAAGAGGAGCATGATTTGGTTGGGGGCAAGCATCTACAAGAGGATTCAGATCGAGTTTCATCCTATTTGGTAGCATTTTGAGGTAGGTGGGTCTTCGCCCCCATTCCATTTTGTTGTTTTCTTGTTTCTTGTTCGTGGTGTTTGTCGTGCATTCATAAGACCTTTCTTGTGAATCTTCGTGTGTTTTTGTTTGTGTTTCGCTTGCTTTTTTTTGTTTTTGTTTTGTCTTTCCTTCCGTTTCCCATTTGCTTTTTTGTATTTTTTTGTTCATTTTTGTTGGTCTACTGTAGTTTTCTCATTTTGGTGGTATCCGTATTGCTGTGCCCTAGTTTTAACTAGGGTTTCATTTTGAGGGATCTTCTATGCTTTAAAAGTATTTGAATCTATTTGATGACCCATTTGTTCCTATTATCGTGTTGAGTTAATGGTTTTGACGTCAGGGTTTTGATGTCCTAATTTCTATATGTCAACAAGTTGCACAAACTAGGGTTTGTGCATTGAACTTTACAATATTGTGCCCTAAAAAGTTCAAATTTGGTTTTGTCCTGTTAAGGGTGAGGTTAAACCCCTTATTTAAAGTTTCCTTATGGTTTCATGTGACCTAAGTCTGAAGTTGGTGTGACCATGTGTTTAAATGTGCTTCGTTTGAATAATAAACTAGCAGAAGCGGATCTGAGAATGAACTCGTGCCATAAGTGTTTGCATAAGAATCAATTCCCAAAATGATCCCGCTTCTAATGAATATTGATTTTGGTCTACACCCTTATTCTTTTGGTGGAAGCGAAACCAGAGTGGGAAATGAACTTGGAACTATCAGTTGGTTTTGGGTTTGGTTTCCATTCCAATCTCGGTTCTGGTCTTGTCCTGGTTCTGATCCCGATCCCGCTTATGTTAAAAGGATTTTTGTTCTTGATTCTCTCTTGGCTCCACTTCTAGTAAGTGCAAAATTTGACTAAGTATGTAGAGTTGCCTTGGATGAATATAAGATGATATGAAAGGTAATATCGATGTAATGGTTTCCAAGTCTTTGTTGATCTAATATAGGACTATTTTGCAGGAGTGAAAAATGTCATGAGTGTCAGAAGAAGCTTCTCAAAGAGTGAGCCAGGTTGTAGAAAGTTTAAGGCCAAGAAAGCCTAAGGAAATAAAGGTTGTTAGAAGAGAACTTATTAAACTTGGGGATATGCACGAGTTTGCTTCTGCACAATTGAAAATAATAAATTTTGCAGATAGTTGGGTGGACAGACTAGATAAAGACATGCTTCAACAAGTGTTCACTAATTATGATGAGTACATGCTTTAGTGGAAAACGTAGGAATACGGTGGAAATGAACATTTTGTTCCTAATGGACACCTGGTGACATGGTCTATTGGACAAATCTCTCTCTTTCCCTCCTATTTTGTAGGATCATGACCTCACTTTAACTGAAGATCCCCTCCAGTTCTACCTTCCCTCTTGGTGTGTCAGGTTTTTGTAACAAAGTCATCAACAAGCGAACTAAAGATTAGCGGGGTAGTCATCTCAAGCAGCTCCAGTGGTTCCCTAAATTTGTGGATCTTAATTTTTGACTAGAGAAATTAGTGTTAGGGCTGGTCTATATGTAATTTTTCTCTCCATATTGTAAAGGTTGGCTAATTGAAGAGAGATAGCAACCTAAGGAAAAAGTTAGATATTTTTACAGTTTCAGAAACTCTTTTACAACTTTATGCAAAGACACTTAAATTTTTACAGTTTTCAATACTGTTTTATGTTATTTGCAAGTTTCAGTCTTAATGATAATGTTAGTGAACAATAGTCATTCGTATGCCAGTGGATGTTGTGCATAAATGTCTCTTATTTGATGAAAATCAATAGAAGATTTCAAATTTGAGGCTATTTTCATTGAGTTATCTGTAAATGAGGTTTTCTGTGTTTGTTGATCTATAAATTTTGATGATGAGCATATGGTGTGTTATGGATTTTGAAGTTTGTGAATGGTGAATGATTTGTATGTCTTGAATTTGAACTATGAATGAATGCAATGGTATAGATTGTATCATTTTATGGTTTAGTTGTTTGGAAACAATGCTCATTATGAAGTTTTTATGTCTGAATTAAAGGAAATTTATATTCATGTTTTGTTGTCCTGAGCTTTGTCCTATCTTTTGATATTTATTTACACCCCCCAAACATAGATTAATTTGTATGATGCATTTTGTATCCCTTTTACCAGCAGGCCCCTTGAACATTACAGTTGCATTGGCCACTGAACAACATTAGCACAATTGAGAACCAACTACAAAGACCTCGGAAGATAGGTTGCTTTAGGTTATCTATCTTTTTCAGGAGAAATAAGGTAGGAATATTTTTTTTAACGTTGTTGTGTTACTTTGACCATCAACACTACCTACTGCTAAGGTAGAGAACAAGAAGAGGCCTACCATTGAGGTACTTGTCGGTAAAACCACAAACCTATGTCATACTTTCAGCCAAAATAATAATTGCAAGCGAATTATTTTCAGCCGGTACCTTTTCGGTTGAGTGGTCTTCGGCCAAAGCCACACGACAGTGACATGGTGTTGACATGGCAATATCTTTCCAATCGGAATGGTTTCGGCTGAAAGCCACTCAACCGAAGGGGTTTCAACTGGAAACGCCACAAATAATAATAATAAAATAATAGGGCCTGACTAGTTTGCACGCTCGGGAAAAATGGTTTGTAATGAGAGGTTGTTAGCCAAAGAGGAGATCACCCAATAGTCCATAAATACCCAGGTTCCGATTTCATTTCTCCTTATGCTACGAGTTTTTGAGCTTTGTTGGCAGGTAAAGGTGTTGGTTTTTGTGTGAGGGTTCCTGTGATTTGTGAATAGTAAACATGTTGTTGGTTGTTTTATTGGCCGAATGGTGTAGCTATACGGGTGTTTGTGATTTCCATGAAATAAATACATAGTAGTTTGTGATTTGTATTGAGGAATAATAGATAGAAAATTTGGTTTTTTATTTTGTTTCTTGGTGAAGTAGGTGAATGGCGTATTTAATTAAAACCCTTGCTACCATGAAGTTACAAAGGAATTTTTTTTGGCTTTAATATTTTAAATGATTTAAATTGTGTAAAAAACTTGCAATGGTGAACTAGAAATATGGGTCTTCAGTTTCCAGTTTATAAAAATGGAAATTTGGGGTTTTAAATATTGGGGTTTTTAGAAAAAAATTTCAAAACCAACCTTGTAAAAGTTGAACTCTTGCTGTGCAAACACCAGTGTACCCTAAAATTTAGATCCACATAATCTTGCCAATCCATTAACATACTGATAACAAATTTTAATGATGTCTAACTTTTATGGGGCATAATATAGAAGCAGGGGGGATTTGGTCAAAATTCCCTTAATAAGAATTTTCAATTATATATAATATATTTAATTTTTTTTATCAAGGAAAGATTGAAAGTCGAAACTTGAGAGTTACAAACTTTGAAAGTTCATAATACAAATGTGTTAGAGAATTAGAACTATAGTCTACAAATGATAAACATCAAAATGACAAATTGGGAATGGCAAAAAAATTATATGCATATCAGGTTTTTGTCTAAGCAACAAGCTAAAAAACTAGTCATCCACTGGATATCTTAGAAACTCTTTTGTGTCACTAAAACTGTTGGAATGAACTGTATTCCCATCTAACAATGTGAGCACAACAAATATCAATTCCTTAGGCACTACATCCCAACATTTTGCAGGGCTCTCTTCTTGTACTTAGGTATCTTATAGTCAATGAGATACAAACCGCTATATGCAAGTTTTTCTGCCCTTGTATAGGTAGGTTTTGTCACTTTAGAGAGTGGACAAGGCTATATATGAACTAGTTCCTTTTGGTAGTTGAGGAACTAGAAACCTATGAGACAAGGAAATGCCAATTGTTTGTAGTAATCTGGAGGTCCATATAGCTGCTTCCAACTAATTACCTTGTCAAAATTCCCTCTATCCTTATTATAATGAAAGATTACCACAAAAGTAGAACCACATCTTTACAAATGTTATATGCTTCAAAGCAAGCTTACCTCCAGTAATCTATATAGTATATTCAACAAAATCATTGCATCTCTAATAATGGGCACAGAGGAACTAAATGGATACATAGTCACTTTGATTTTTGAAGCTTTTACAAGCTTCAAACCAGTCCTTAAAAACCTCATAAATATATTCTTCATCTTATTGTAGTTCAGTGGTTGACTAATCTATTATGTTTTTATCATATTTAAAATTTGGTTCCATCAGTTTGAGAACCCTCCTCGACATAAAAATTGAAGGATGACATTGCAAATGAAATGTAGGAGAAGAGAGAATGGTAGATGAAAAATAAGCTATGGGAGTGAGGCCATTAAGTGGGCTTCAGACTTAATTTGAAAGGGGATTTGAAGAACCTCTTTGAATAAGTTTGATAGGCATTATACTTATGAAATTCATAGCTTTATTATTAATTGCAAATGCAAAGCTGTAGAATATAAAGTGAAACAAGATATGGTTTGAAAATGTGATTATCCACTCACCCTATATGTGCAGTTTAGTCAGTGATAAAAGGACATAATACTATGAAATACATGTGAGATGCTTAATCAGTTTTACTCATTAGACCATAAATGATAAATTTAGTGATCTTAATTAATGATTGCATAGGAACTTATGTATCTTGTTAACAATGCTCATATTTGGTTTCATGGAGTCCTCATTTAATTAGAAATTCAATTAATCAGCTAAAAGACATGAAATGGGCCAATTTAGTAAATAAAGAGAACTAGGTCATCACATTGGCTGGGCACTGATAGGCCATCTCATAGTCATGACTCATCCATGACCACTCTTAATTACAATTTCTAGGTATGGGTTATGTTACATAATTTGTAATGGGATGGGATGGGAAGTGGGGTGCAACTAGTGACTTTCATGTCATTATAGTGCCTAAGCATCACTTTAAACCCTTTGTAAGGATTTTAATTATGCCTTTTACACACTCTAGATCTCCAACATCACTGTAGCACTCGACAGCTGAAAGTAAACAACTGGTGTGTTGTGCTTTACATGGCACCCTCTCCCCACCTAAATAGCCACAATCTGACAATTGTTTATGTGCTTCCCTCTCCTACCATCTTCTCTACTTTGGCTCATGCAAGAGCTTTGAATCTATAGGGAGTTACATTAGCCCTTAGAACCCTAGCCATGATTAACTGAAGAACTTGTCCTTATTTACTTGCACCATTTTGGGATTATAATCTTTTGCACATAAATTTTTCCTCCCGTCACTATTATTGAATGAGTACTTATGTCCCAAGATATTGTGATGATGGAAATAAACCATGTTGCAGGAAAAAACCATTATAGGTATGGTTTATTTGGGTTCTAATATTGAAGATGCTCATTAGCTTCAAGATAACAAAAGTCTAAAGTAGTATTGCACAATGTTGGGAATAGTTGTGCTAAAAAGTGACAGGGTTCTTAAAGTAGTTAGAAGTTTAAAACAACATAAAAGAGCCTATGAGGAACCCAAAGTTCCAGTCTTTTAGATGTGGGGATGAGGGAATGTACTAATATCTAAAAAAGTAATTACAAAAATAGTAAAATAAGCTAAATCTTATTCAAATGTATTTATGTATGACATTTTACATTGACGTCAATAAATCTTACTATATGTACATTGCTCCCTTGAGTAAGCATAAATTCAACCATCCAAAATCCCCAAAAGCAAAATATAATATCCTATTTTTCATCAATACATATTTAACTGCATGTTTAAAAATTTGATACAAATAAAGGTAAACCTAATATTCAAGAATCTACAAAGTTAGAAGGGACAAAGTTCATGTTAAAACTTCAATACAAATTTAACTAAAGCACTAAATCTTTTCATTGTCACCTAGAAAAGAACATACCATATATTTCATTTGCTGAAGAACTTATTTTTCATAATAGCCCATTTCCAACAAAGAGGCTATGATATTATCTACCTTTAAATCTTTTGATCGATCTTCCTAGTTAATTTTAGAGAAACAATATCATTTAAACAATGGATATACAAAATATATTAATGTGAAACAAATGTTTCATGCCATCTCCCTCCAATAACATACTTTTGAGTACAAACTAAATTACCTCAAACAAAATGAATACTACACATTGATGGAAAATTAAATTAGTGGAATAATCATTTCATACAACTAGGCAAAAGCTGGAGAATTGTTAAAAGACAGAGTGATAAGCATAACTCCCTTTTTTGATATAAAAGTTAGGTTGAATTTTTTTGCTCTTTGCACCTCAAAGAAAAAGATAGGGAAAATCAAACATCCTTTTATGTTCTTTGAACAATCATTGAGATAGTGCCCATCTTGAAAAATCAAACATTTATATTGTGTACATGTATGTAAATGCATGTGTATATGTGTATGTACATATATGTACATACATACATTTTTCCTAAATTTACATTTCTATAAACCCAAAATTGAAAACCCCAAATTTCTAGTTCACCATGTGTACATGTATGTATGCATGTGTATGTACATATGTATATATGTGTATGTGTGTATGTATGTATGTACACATATGTACATGTACATGTGTATGTGTACATATGTGTGTGTACATGTATGTATGCATGTATATACATGTGTATGTATGTATGCATGTATGTATGCATATATACATGTGTATGTGTGTGTTGCATAAAATTTGAGTATGTATGCATAAAATATGTATATATACATGTATTACGTGCATGTATATATATATATATATATATATATATATATATATATATATGTACATACATACACATACACACCCACATGTATGTACATACATGAACATAGACATGCATATATACATACAGATACAAATGCACACACACACACACACACACACACACACACACATATATGTACACATGTATTGAAAGTCTCTTTGGAGTTGTCAAAATTCTTATGTTATCTAAGTTGTAGAAGGTGAACTATTGAACATAGAGATAGATATAATTTGAACTATCTCATTAGATATATTTAAAGTTAAAAATGTTTTAGTTTTGAAACTTGAAAATTTTGTAATTTAAATATATATTTGTTTTAGTTTTGAAATTTGATTTAAATTTTATTAACATAATATATATTTTGTTTTAATGATATGTAGATCTCTAGATTTACATATACAAATATATATATCATGGCCAATGAGGGATCTCACCATTCCCCTTATTTTGAGCAAGATGCCCAAGCTAGAACAAATTTATATCACGATAGTATTGCTAGATTAGACAATGCTCTAAGATGTTTAGAGCAAAAAATTCACAACTCCCACAATTTGGCTAATCAAGATAGATTAGTCACTATTAGAGAGGAGATTTATCGAATCATCGAGACAATTCGATCGTTCAATCCTTATGATGATATCAACATTGAGCAGTTTTATTTGTCTCTTGCCAAGATTGTTACTAGCACAATGAAACAGAGAGAAGTTGCCAAATTAGTTTCAGGCGAAAATGTGTTAACCATGTTCCCTCATTATAGAGGAAAAAATAGAATTAGAGGATATGTGGTTATGAGGTGTGTAGATCCTCTTTTTACGCCATTCACATACCCTAGATGGTTGGCAATGTATCATAGATGGCCTCACAATGATGAGCTGCCATAGTATTTTGTCAAACAGTTATATGCAAAATTTCATTTACAGATAGATGTGGACTACACATCTTATCTTGAGCATGTTGGCCAAGGTAAAGGCCATTTTTTGACAAACCACATTTTAGAAGTTCAAATTTGCCACTGCTAGTGAACAAGAGGGCATTAGTTGGCCCAAACCTTTTGGTTTTACCAAAATGTTTGGAATTGGCAGCAGCAGGGGAGGCATCAACAAGCTTCACTCAATCCCATATTTTTGATAACATTGCCTCTATTACGACACAAATCAATTATATGCCATCCGATTGAGTTGGTAGATACTTATTACGCCTGCGGATCAACCTTCCTCCCATTGAGGCTACATCTGCATCTTATGATCCATTCATTCATGCTTATCTACCTACTCCTTAAGATGCCAAGAAAATGACCCACATGACTCTGCGTAATATGTGTAGTCTCAGTTTTGGATTTACTAGCAGCATATCAGGTGATCAATGAGGACCATGGGATCTCTCTTGACCATGTACATGACTTTATTAGACAACAATATCTTGGTACACATACGAGCCACGGGGTGGAAAAAGTAGAGGATATTCCACATCAACCTACAGGATCCCATGCACATCATGTTTCTATCGATCCTTTAGCTTGTCTAGGTCATCAGGATGTTACAGATCACGTTAAGGTTATTGCGGCACCTGATCTTGTCCATGGCACATATAGTCAACTTCTTTTTTCCACTCCCATGCACATCATGTTTCTATCGATCCTTTAGCTTGTCTAGGTCATCAGGATGTTACAGATCACGTTAAGGTTATTGCGGCACCTGATCTTGTCCATGGCACATATAGTCAACTTCTTTTTTCCACTGATACTATACATGCTACAAATCCCCTTGTGGTGTCTTTGCATTCTTGTGATCTTAGTG